>CAJPEX010001308.1:23205-61397 GCA_905338405.1 Notodromas monacha | reverse complement strand
CTGGTATCCCTGGCTTTCCTGTGAGTTGCTCATTTGCATTCAGTTACATTGTTTGACTTCTAAAAATCAAAATATTTTAATAACTGGTGAAGAGTACAGGTATATGTTGAATGCTAATTATGAAAAAGATCAACATTGTTGAAATGCATTAGCAAAGTTGTTGCTGAGTTCATGAAATCATGAACTTTTGTTTTAAAATATTGAATTTGTGATTTGAGACAACACTTGAAATAAAAAGGCTGCATTTTCAAAAGATTTCAATGTGATGAGGTAGTAGTTCTTCTCTCATTCCTAATTCTTGATAACCATATCTGAAAATTTTAGAAACTGAGAGTAATGCAGGGTAGAAACTGAATTTCTAAAAAATTTCCACTCAATCAGGGTCCTCCTGGGGCTTCAGGTTTACCTGGTTTGAGGGGGACACCAGGTCTTACAGGTGGCCCAGGTTTGAAAGGTGAACGTGGCATTTCTGGGGAAAGAGGAGAAATGGTAAATTTGATCAAATTTGAATCAAGTTTGTGCACAGTTTTCATAAGTTTGTGTATAGGGATTCCCTGGCTTATCAGGACAAAAGGGTGAGCCTGGAGTTCAAGGATTCCCTGGACCTCAAGGACCACAGGGACTCCAAGGCCCATCAGGAGATGCAGTGAGAGTTGTGGGCCCTATTGGACCAATGGGGCCCATGGGACCTCCTGGTTCACCAGTGAGCAGCCTTCAAATGGAAAAAAAAATTGTAACATATTTTCTTTAAATAAATAAAAACTTACCATATGGTCAGGGTTCACCAGGATCAGAGGGAGGAAAAGGACAGCAAGGTTCTCAGGGTGTTCAAGGAGAATCAGGGCCAAGAGGGCTTGATGGCAACCCTGGAAGGAGAGGTCCAAAGGGAGACCCTGGGTCTCCTGGGGTACAAGGACCTAGGGGTATTGCAGGAGAACCAGTGCGCATTATACAAAGGCCATTCCACTCAGGGAAACATTTTTATTTTGTAATGATTTTTCATTCAATCAGGGAATCATGGGTCCACCAGGTCCCCCAGGAGTGGAAGTTGCTGGGGAGGTTGTCCTGGGTCCTCCTGGGGCACCTGGAAGACCTGGAGAGTCTGGGATACCTGGATTGCCTGGAGAGAAAGGAGAGAGGGGGGCAAGGGGTGACAGGGGAGACCCAGGACCATTAGGTGACAAAGGGGAAAGAGGTGTTGGTGGTAATCCTGGCATCAATGGTCAGCGTGGTGAACCAGGCCTCATTGGGTTGACTGGTGCCCCTGGTCAGAAGGGGGAGCAAGGGTTCATTGGACTGCCTGGTGGACAGGGTCTTCCTGGGGAAATGGGCAAACCAGTGAGTCATACCTTTTTCCTTCATTTATATCTGAGCATTAAAAAATGTCTACTTGCACCAACTCACTTTTTGTTGACCTTCCAAATTTCTTCAAGGCTAGAAACTGGTCAGAAGACTGAAAGAGAGTGGGTTTTAAATTGTGTCTGCTAAAAAAAAAATAATTATGATTGGATCCATGCATGAAAAAACAAATCTCTTCAGGGTGAGTTTTGATAGCCAAGATGTTTGAAATGCAATGCATTACAATATTATTTACCTTGGGTTATACAGTACCTGAAAAATGTTCATTCTGTTCTCAGCTATAGGGCTCACAAAAAAATCTTGAGTGTATTTTGAAAACTCTGTGTATTTCAGCACACTTTATTTTCTTTTCTTTAAATTTATGTAACCCCAGCATTCAAGCTGTCAACTTGGCACAACTTCTTGAGTTTAGAAAAGGAAACAGCTTTACCATAATTCCCTTTTTGATTATGTTTATCTTACCTTTGAATATACTTCAAAAGTTCAAACTCAAACCTTGCTGAAATGCATGAATTTTTGTGTACAGAAAGTGTTGTCAAAGATTAAAGTTTTCAATGTGAGTCAATTTTATCAATGAAAAAATGTCAACAAGCAAGTTTGATTTTACAGTGTCTGTCTTTTATATTTTTTTAATTACTGTATGACAAAAAATGAACATGGCACTGGAGATAAAAATCTTCATTTTTGTCACCCATTTCTCAAGATTTAAGCTCCACCCCACTTTTTTGTTTCACAAGCAAAATCTGTCTCTCCAAAATAGTATTTACACAGTCATTCCATCAAGTTCCTTTTTTACAATGTATGCAAACAAGGGTAAAATCTGACAAAAGAACAGAATTCAGCATGTTTTGCAGACTAGGAAGATAAATTTTGATATGACCACAAAACCCTTTGTTTTTCTCCTTCAAGGGTTCCATGGGTTTGACTGGTCCTCCAGGAACTCGTGGCCACAAGGGAGATAGAGGAGAAAGTGGCCCACCAGGTTTACCAGGGGACATTGCCAGGGCAGGAGAAACAGGCCCCACAGGAGAGCAAGGGTTACCAGGTATAGCATCCTTCCATTAACTAGCATCCAACATCCCAATGAACCATTTCTCTGATGTTGAGTACAGTTGTGCTTGAACATACCATACCAACTCCATTTGATCTCAAGTGCATTTTAGGTCATTTCTTGTTTTCCTCTAATTGCGCTGCTTTTTCAATTTCAGGCATTATATCATGTTATCCTGCATGACATTGGGAAATAATAGACCACAAGACTGTAGATAAACCTTTTATTTTCTCAAATAAGAATAAGAAAATATGTAAAACACTAGAGCTCTCACTTTTTCAGTTGCAACTACTGTACTAAATAAAACATTATTAACAGGTTCACCTGGGGTTCCTGGAATCCAAGGATTGCCTGGACCACCTGGGCCAACAGGTCCCCCTGGAGAAAGAGGAGTTCCTGGTCTACCAGGACACAAGGGTCCTCAAGGAACTGATGGAGTGCCAGTAGGTTGATCCTTGCTTGAAATCCTTGAAACAACATTTATTTTTTTGTCTGATTTTAGGGCTTGCAAGGTCAAAAGGGAGACGTTGGGCTAAGGGGAGAAACTGGATCATCAGTGAGAGCAATTCTCATAAAAAAAAGGAACTATGTGGGTATTAATTTTTCATTATTCAGGGTTTGGATGGTTTAGATGGTCCTCCTGGAAGCCCAGGAACACCTGGTGCAAAGGGAGACATGGGGAGGACTGGAGATCCTGGAATTTCTGGGCCAAGAGGTTTGCCTGGACCACAGGTGCCAACAATTTGATAATATTTTCCTGGAAGTCATCTACATTGTGGTTTTTTTTCAACTGTAGGGACAAAATGGAGATGTTGGACCTCCAGGTCCAATGGGATTAATGGGAATACCTGGTAAAACAGGTCCAGCAGGACCAGCAGGCCCTCCAGGACCCCCAGGAGAAATGAAGACACTTGATGGCAATATTGTTGGTCTGCCAGGGGAAAGAGGATCCCAAGGAATGCCTGGACCAATGGGAATAGTCTGTAGTGCATTTTCAAGCGATTTAAATGAACAGAATATTAATTTGTTTCTATTTCATCAGCCTGGTGAAAGAGGCAGTGATGGTGAGAGAGGGCCCCTGGGACCTGCTGGACAACAAGGACCTCCTGGTGTATCTGGTCCACCTGGAATCCCAGGTGCATCAGGGGCTAGGGGAGAACCTGGTCAAAGTGGTGAAAATGGCAGACCTGTGAGTTGCTCTTCATTCTTTGGCTTTTTTTTAGGCTTGACCTTGTGTCTGGATCCAGCCTAATTCTTTTCATCCAGCAGGCAAAAAAATGTGTGCATTTTCAAAATAATTGACAATTTATTATGAGCAAGTACAAATGTGTCATACATGGATCAAAAGTTCTGATCAGCATCTATAGGAAGCATGCATGTTTACTTTTAATAATGTGCATATCATATTTAATTGATATCAAACTCAAAGAGATACTTTTTCTATTTTGATGCAATGAAGCAACTCAATTTTGAAATTTTCAAGAGCACCAGCAGAAATGTGATTGTAATTTGAGAATGGCTGATCAAAGTCTACTTAACTTACTGAGCTCCACTGCATGTATTTGAAAGCTTTTTTATGCTTTATAATCTTGCTTCCATCAGTCACTCCAAGTTGGAATGTTTCATGTTACATCTTCCAGGAAAACTCATTTCACAGAATTGTTTCAACTGCGTCATAAAAAGTGCTTTTAACCTTCCTTATTTGTTGTAGTTTGAATTGTGTAATTTACCATCTTTGCTTCCCTTATTTTCAGGGCAGAGTTTATACTGAAGAAGATCTCAAGGATATCTGTGCTAGTGTCCTAAAAGGTGATTGTCATATTTTTGGTTTTTTGATACAAGGTTATATATATTTTTTAATTTTCCAGATCACATGGCAGAATTGACTGCAAAATTGACCGGCCCCAGGGGAATTCCTGGTGTGGGCAGGATGGGGAGACCAGGACCACAAGGAGACCCTGGCCCTCAAGGCATGAAATAGTCATGCCAGATTTTTGACATATCCAATGTAAAACTGAATTTTTCACAGGTGATCCTGGTGTGTCAGGTATTCCTGGTGAAAGGGGCTTAATGGGGATGCAAGGTTTCCAGGGTTCACCAGGTAGCATTGGACCAAAAGGAGAAATGGGTTACAAAGGAGAACAGGGCATTCAAGGAGAAAGCAAAATAGGACCAGCAGGGCCTGCAGGCATTCCAGGTTTGATTAATCCTTCTATCTATCAAACTCCAAGACATTAGCAGCAGTTCCTTAAAAATTGTTGACAAAAGCTCCCCTGAAAAAATGAATACTTGGGCCAGAAAAAAAGGTTCCCAATAATAAAGGTAAACTTGCTTTCATGTTCAAAAAAGAGAGTTGAGATTCCAGGACCAGGTCAAAATTTAATTAGGAATTATTCAGGGAACTCTGGGATGATTACCCAGCTAGAAACTGTACATAATATTTCCAAAATGGTGCATGTTAATTCAAAAATTACTGGCCATGTTATTTATTTCATCAACTTTTTTTTTCATTTGGACTGATCAACAAAAGTTTTGGTTTTGGCAACCTTGGGCACAATCATGAGATGACACATCATAGAGCACATTTTTTTTCACGTCATGGGATAAAGAATAAACCTGAACAGCCATAACAAAGGGGTTTCTAATTTATTTTCATAGGACCTCCAGGGCCCCCAGGAATTGGAATCCAAGGAAGGCCAGGTGACAGGGGTGAACAAGGCAAACCAGGAATGCCTGGACTCAGGGGTGCACCAGGAGCCCAAGGGCCTCCAGGCTTTTGTGAATTTTGCATAAGGAGAACAGGGCATTCAAGGAGAAAGCAAAATAGGACCAGCAGGGCCTGCAGGCATTCCAGGTTTGATTAATCCTTCTATCTATCAAACTCCAAGACATTAGCAGCAGTTCCTTAAAAATTGTTGGCAAAAGCTCCCCTGAAAAAATGAATACTTGGGCCAGAAAAAAAGTTTCCCAATAATAAAGCTAAACTTCCTTTCATGTAAAAAAAAAAAGAAAAGAGAGTTGAGATACCAGGACTAGGTCAAAATTGGATTAGGAATTATTCTAGGAACTCTGGGATGATTACCCAGCTAGAAACTGTACATAATATTTCCAAAATGTTGTATTTAATTCAAAAAATTACTGGCCATGTTATTTATTTCATCAACATTTTTTTTCATTTGCACTGATCAACAAACGTTTTGGTTTTGGCAACCTTGATTACAATCATGAGATGACACTTCATAGCACACATTCTTTTTTACATCATGGGATAAAGAATAAACCTGAACAACCATAACAAAGGGGTTTCAATTTTTTTTCATAGGACCAGGTCCCGGGGGTCCTTAACCTTAGGTTCCTTCCGGTCCACTGTCCCCACTTGTTCCGTTTGGTCCTTACGGACCTGAGTCCCCACGTGGTCCTCGGGTTCCCGGAGGTCCGAAAACACTTAAAACGTACTACCCTGGAGGACAAAATTACATGTCCAACTATGCTATTGTTGCTGGTCCTGGTGGAAACAACAAGGGCCCTTGAAAATTTCAAGTTATCATAATAACTGCTCCCTTTTATTGTTGGAGGGGAAGAAATTTCTATTGAATGCCAACACCACAATAACTGCCATGTACTAAATATGTACATTTTTCTTGTGTGTGTTCAAATTTTCTACTGCAGATGCGCTGCCTGAAAATGTGTTCAGATTTAACATACTCTGTTTTCTTATCCAGTCAAACAATGAAGGAAACATAAGGTCACTGCGTTTGGTGGAATACAGCAGATGTCAAGTGATTTGTGTTAAAATCATGCAACAGCCCTGCCCTTCATTATACGCAACATTAATAAAGACTCTATGCATGATGATGAGTCTGACTGACACTGGAGTAAGAACAATACATCAAGCCATCATTATTTGCAGCAGAATTTGAAGTACATAAACCTGAATCTGCTGCATAATGAGCTCAGCAAATGATGAAAATAATATGACCCACAAATATCCTGTATTAGTACAAAAATATGAAACTGAATCATGAATTCATGATGCTCACACTTGAATTTTTGAAAACATTTCTGTATAATGCTTCCACAATATATTATCAAGAGTTTTAAAATGTGTTCTGAATACTTCCAGAGATAATGATGCTCTTTTTGGGAATGCACTAAGATTAAGTTACAATAAATAATTGAGGAGCAATTTTACATACTATTCACAGGTAAATATAACTAATAAATATGCTGCATGCTCCAGAGTGTAAACAGGTTTTCATGGTTCAAAACTGACATGTAAACGTCCTACTATTAAATCCTTCACTTTTCCGATGAGAGTAGTAGTAATATGTCATTTAATGTGTAGTCCATATGTCACGTGACGACATATGTACGTGTCATGTGACATGTAAACCTGTCGTCATTACTACACTGTACATACTACTGCAGATGAAAGACATCTAAAACATTCGGCTTTTAAAATTTTGATTTGGCACTCATCTCAGGAGTAAATATTATATTTCCAGCAGATGGGAGAAATAAGGAGATTTTACAATTCGTCAATGAATATATGTTTGCTAGCTCACACAATGGGAAGAGTCTTTTCAAATGAAATGCTTTCATGAAGAGCAGGGGAAAACACATTTTGCAAATGTTACAGTAATATTCAACGCGATTGCCAAAAAAAGGCCTCATCACAACTGTTTCAAATAACCACTAAATCAGCCAAGCTAACAATCTCATAAACTAGGCTTCATCTCATCCTCAATGACATCTGAAAAGGAGAACGCATATTGCAGTCATTCTAAAAAACTTTCTATAGATATATATACAAGCTGTAAGTATAGTACCCACTTATACTGTAGTACCTCTCCACCCATCAAGAAGGATTGGTGCATGTGTACCACAAACCCTTTTCTTTCATACTTGAAAAATGAGAAAGGTGCAGCACCATACACTTATCTGTTCTGCACTTCCCAATTAAATACAGTACACTATTTTTATTGAATATTGCCTTTCGTCACATGGGACTCTCTTATCGTTCCAACAATGGCAGTATAAAGGGTTCAGTTGCATCATTTCACGAACAGGAGTTCTTCAACGAATTATTGCAGAAATCACTTCTCACCATGGATAATCCCTACTAGGATTTGATTCAGAATCTTCCTCATTACTTCCTCTGCCATATCCACTTGAAGTGAAAATGAAGCTTTTGGATAATTTATTCTCAGTTCAGATTCAGTATATTATTGCGGTTGTCGGGTGGTGGCTTAGAAATGAGATTTGTTGAAGTTTCTACACAGTATACAGTACTGCCCCAGTGAAGTTGGAAGATACCGACTGTGATTGACACAGGCCTGTTCTTCTCCAACCTTAGTTTCGCATATAATTTAAACACCAATTCAGCGCATTGGTAAAATTTTACTCTGAAATGCCATGGTTTATCTTGCTTTTTCAACATGGAACACGTGAGAGGCAAATCAGCCTAATCAATGCACAAGAAGTTCAACTGCGTATAGAAACATTTGTAAGAAATCTGAATGGAATTCTGTCTTCTGCTATTTGCAGGATGATAATTTAGGAAGTGAAAAGGCTACTCTCATCATCATTATACAGTAAATTACACATCAGGTATACAGTGCACTGCTGTATACATGCACAGTACACTGTACATTTGGACAGCAGTACTACACTGTACATACTACTGCAGATGAAAGACATCTAAAACATTCGGCTTTTAAAATTTTGATTTGGCACTCATCTCAGGAGTCAATATTATATTTCCAGCAGATGGGAGAAATAAGGAGATTTTACAATTTGTCAATGAATAAATGCTTGCTAGCTCACACAATGGGAAGTCTTTTCAAATGAAATGCTTTCATGAAGAGCAGGGGAAAACACTTCGCAAATGTTACAGTAATATTCAACGCGGTTACCAATAAAAGGCCTCATCACAACTGTTCCACAGCATAACCAGTAAATCAGTCAAGCTAACAATCTCATGAACTAAGCTCCATCTCATACTCAATAACATCTGAAAAGGAGAACGCATATTGCAGTCATTCTAAAAAACTTTCTATAGATATATATACAAGCTGTAAGTATAGTACCCACTTATACTGTATTACCTCTCCACCATCAAGAAGGATTTGTGCATGTGTACCACAAACCCTTTCTTCCATACTTGAAAAATGAGAAAGGTGCTGCACCATACACTTATCTGTTCTGCACTTCCCAATTAAATACAGTACACTATTTTTATTGAATATTGCCTTTCATCACATGGGACTCTCTTATCGTTCCAACAATGGCAGTATAAAGGGTTCAGTTGCATTATTTCACGAACAGGAGTTCTTCATATAATTATTGCAGAAATCACTTCTCAACATGGATAATCCCTATATTGTACTAGGATTTGATTCAGAATCTCCCTCATTACTTCCTCTGCCATATCCACTTGAAGTGAAAATGAAGCTTTTGGATAATTTATTCTCAGTTCAGATTCAGTAAATTATTGCGGTTGTCGGGTGGGGGCTTAGAAATCAAATTTTTGGGAAGAAGTTTCTACACAGTATACTGTACTGCCCCAGTGAAGTTTGAAGATAACTGCTCTGATTGACACAGGCCTGTTCTTTTCCAACCTTAGTTTCGCATATAATTTAAACACCAATTCAGCGCATTGGTAAAATTTTACTCTGAAATGCCATGGTTTATCTTGCTTTTTCAACATGGAACACGTGAGAGGCAAATCAGCCTAATCAATGCACAAGAAGTTCAACTGCGTATAGAAACATTTGTAAGAAATCTGAATGGAATTCTGTCTTCTGCTTAATCCAATGCATTCCAGAAAATGTTGTAGCGCGAACATCAGTGAATTACAGGGCACTACAGTTTCTTTGTTCAGTACTGCCCAACAAAATTCATACTACAAAATGCACGTTCGATATAAATTTGCATGACGTGTTCTGTGGTCCTTGACATAACTTTGCAGAGAAACCCCAACTGTCCGTTCGAATGGCTGAGTTGCCAATGAAATAAACAGCCAGGATCAATCAAACACCGCATTTTTTTTTCATCACGTCCAGCAGTTATTTGATCATCGCGTTTTGTTAGTTCCTCAACTCCGCCCTCGAACTTTTCTCCATTGAACTATTACGTTAAAGACAAATAAGAGCTCCTCGACATTCAGCATGCGAAGCAATGAATGGGTTCTGTTCCCTACCGCAGAATTGATTTAGTAAACGCATCAGGTGAAATCCGGTCAATCTGAGCAAGGTAAACAGCGAAAAAAAGGTTGAATTCGTTCAAAATGCATGTAATTTAATAAATAAGTAAGAATTATTCTTTCTCGAACCGCTGGGAATGAATAGGAAAAAAAATCCACCTTTAATTATTTTTTTCTGCGGCAGATTCAGAACTAGTACCGTGAAAGTTCTCGAATTTCGCCAAAACTTTCCAAGCCTAGTCTTCCATTCTTGAGTCCTTGCAAAAAAGTCTTCCTAGAATAACTATAATTTCTTGGTCAATTTTCTGGCGGAAAAAGTGATCGATTCGCGCATCTCCATAACCCAAGGAATGCCTTCGCATGCTAAAAATTCACAAAAACTCGTCAACACCAGCAGGCAAAAAGAAAGACAGATGCATGAAAACAAATGTGAGAACTCACGCTCAGCCTTAGAAAAAAAAAGAACAGTTCACACATCTGCAAGCGGGTCTGGACCCAAAAAACGCGAACAGCTTCTAGTTCACAAACCGTCCAAAGCCTCTGAACTGAAGCCAACAACAACAAAATACGAACGAAAAAAAAAAAAAATTCGATAACGTTGCCGTACTGGAATGTTGCGACGTGCACCAAACGTTTCTTACCCGCGCAAAAAAACAACGGACACTTGCTTATCACAATAACAAAAAATCTTTCGGAAAAAAAAACACGAACAAAAAAAGCAACACTTTCCAAGCCCCGGGTAACTGCCGCCGAATCTATCGGAAATTAAACCGTGAGCCTTTGATAATGCTCACAATGCAACACTGAATTTCCTTGGCTAATTTGCATTTTTCAGTCTCTGGCTTCCAACAGAAGGGAAATGTAAAGCGAGACTAGCGCTTCCCTCTGCGTCAGGTACCGAGACTATAGAGCCATAAAGACCGCCTGATCATATAGAAATCGTCTAGAGTCGCACGACTATTCTCATATCTTCGCCACATTTAAAGACTGAAGCACATCCCATCAGCGCAAGATCGACTAACTTGAAGCATCCCAGGAATTTTCGTGCGCTCAATTCAACGCGGTTTGGGCATTTCTGTTTTTATTTTGAATTTCGACTATTACACTTTCAGAATATATCGTCAGCCTGGTCTCAAGAAAATGTATCACGAACCATAAAGATGGAACTTCTCCCGGAGAGAACTAGAGCCAAGATAAGGTACAATGGTGTCCACGAGTGGTTACAACGGCTGGAATAGGATAAGACAGCTAAATTTGTTAAGGTTACTGTGCATACTTTCGAAAAGTACTATACCTCGATTTCCAGGATTAGGGCAACATGACGTTTTCTCCATGCAAAAACCGGGTCAGCAATTTTATATTATCTTAGGAGCTTTTACTCGGGTTGTGGAAGTTTAAAGCGTACATGATTTATCCCCAGCGAAGTTTGAAGATAAAAAATTGCATGCAGTGAGCACATGGTCAACACACTCAAATGATTGAATACCCTCTCGCTAATTCTCCGTTCCAACCCTTCAATTTCTCGAACATTCCAAACAGAACACGTACGTTCTTCAATCAAAATTGAAGCAGTACCCTTGATTACAAGTGAGATAGACGAGGAAGTACGAGTGCATGGTCAATTAAATCTTTCATAGTGGCGTAACGAGTTTTTTTTCTGTTATTGTGAGGAGAGAACCGACAAGAACTATGGTTTCGTGCGACTGCGTTGAGACCATCTACTGAAAGTAATACATGTATGGGTTATTTTTCAAGCCTAACCTTAGAATGATCCATTCGCTATAAAGTGGAGGAGAGTTTCCGAACAGAGGAAATGACAAGAGAATACTGCACTAATAAACTTGATCTAGAATTCTGGATTCCAGACTGAACACCCAGATCGAATACGTGAAGCGATGAGAAAAATGCCCAGACCTCCTTGGAAGAAGCGACTTCAGAAATTCGGGGAAAACTTCGGACAATTTCAAAAATACCCTCCCAATTCATTCGTGAATTTCACGGAAAAATGCGATATTTGAACATTAAAATTCCTCCCAACGTCTGGTTAACTGCATCGAATGCCTGAACCGTCCGGAAAATTCCGTGCGCTGCAACTAAGAAGCAAGAAAGGCGTGATATGTCATCGCAAACAAAACAAAAAAAACCGACTCCTGATAGAACAACGGAAGCGTATAATGCTTCCAACTTTCGTTCCATACCTGCGCTCGCTCGCTCGCTCACTCTCTCCTAGTGTCAAAAAATGTTTTCAAGCGAAAGGCAACCGCTTGAGGATGAGCTACCGTGCGGCGACGGAAAGGCGCTCTGGCATCCGCGGAAGTGCGGGATGTCCGGGCAACTGTCGAACTCCAAGTTCCCACACGAATACCTGTCGGAGAGAACAATAACACGTGTAAGAGCGGGGTTTCCTTGCTAAGGAGCCAGATAGCCCTCAGGGCACGTTGGGCAATTTGCATGTGCTCAGTGACTGCTCGACGGAAATGGTACAGAAAATTCGAGAAGTAATGAGACTCGGCAACAAAATATTATGAATAATGTTCAAAATTTAAGATAGAAAGGTTTCCATACTTCTTCGATAGAGTTTTAAAAATTTTCAAGCTGTAGCAGGGGCATGAAACTGAGCATTCGTTAAACACTTTAAAGTGCACGGTCACAAATTACATTTGAACCTCGATGATTCGAACCGTTCCAAGTCAAATATCTCCCTAAATTGAATCATTTTCAAGTCCCTGACTCAATTCCATCAAAAACAATGCATCGAAAACCTCCAACTCGAAGGCTTCCCTTCTCAACCCTCAGTAACTCGGAAATTTGTTAGGCTTTCTGGCTATTATTTTCTTGACACAGAAAAGAGAAAAGCGTCGAAAAATTAACCCTGTGTTTGGAAGGGAATGACTAATTGGGCAAATCGAACCCTTCCTCCACGTTCAACATCTCAACTTTACAAAGCGGTTTTGAAACAAAATCATCACGAATTTCAAATCCGTTTCAATCCTCCATTCTTCCATGGCAAAAAAGGTAATTTCTCACTCAAAAGCATCATAAAATTGAATGGATTCTCTTGCTCGTGGCAACAAAATCGTGATGTGAAAAAAAGAAGAAGGGGTCCACACTTATTCCCTTATCACATTTTGCAACACTGGCAGTTTGAGAAGAGCCCCAAAGCAAAATCAACTGGGTCAGTCTTCTTGCTTCCACTCAGGCCATCACATAGTTCGCATCGTGAACAAGAAATACAGTCAAACCCCGTTTGACCTAATCTTGACATTTGAATACATAAATTGACGAAGCAAAGTTAATTTTCTGAAAGAGTAATCCATTGATCACGGCAATACTCTTCGGAAAATTACGGAAGTTACTAGAAAACCTGTATCTCTATGACTAATGGAGGAAAATCGAGTATTTTCGGTTAAAAAATTTAAATGAAAGATTCGATAAACCGCCAACCCCTTAAAACCGCCAAAATTGCTCTGGGAAAATGGTGGAAACTTATCGGGATTTGACTGTACCAGAAACACTCAAAAACCACGAACGGAGCGTCCTCAATACAGTATTCGAAAGAGCACATACCGATTCCGGTTCTTGCTGCGGTCGAAACACAGGTCGTAATGTCTCGCAGCACCGGTCATGTCATAGTCAATGCGCTCTCTCCGCCGCCGACGCCGAAACAGCCTGATGTCCGAATCAGAGTCTCCCTCACTACCGCCGCCATCAGTCGAACGCAACGACGAGTCCTCCGACGGCAGCATCCCGGGACAACTTTGCGTCCTGTACATGGGCGCTGAGAACACCAACTGTGACACCTGTAACGCAAGAGACGACCACTTCGAGATTAACAACTTGTAAGATAGAATCCTAAAAATACGTTAGTGTGCGGAGAAAACTAAATTTTCTGAATCTCAAGTCTTCATTCAGTGAAGAACACTTCGACGGGCTCACAAATTTAAATCAAGATGTATTTGAATCGTCAGAAGCGGGTTTGCATCTTACGAGATTTTGCATCGGCGACATATACGATAATTCTCCCGTATCACGTTTCCGCCCTTCTCGCATCCCTCAACATAAATTCTAACACTGCCCTTCTATGACCCAACAGCACCCGAGAAGACGAAAACTTTTGCATTCGCATATTCGTGAATGCCAAACAAATTTTTATAACAAAGAGAAACAGTCTGACGCCGTTAAAATTACAGTAAATAGAAGTCTCTTGCACGTAAAGCTTCATTATAAACCCAAGAAATCTTCACATGCTTTTGCTGGTATTCTCATTTCATCACGAACAAAAGAAATCGTAACGTTAATTTCGTATAACAAGTGGTAACCCAGCAAAATTTCAGAATTAAATTGTGAATAGTTGAAGAATTTCTTTCGGCGAGAGAAGTTTCTGCTCCGTCGTTTCAGGTAATTCATGCTTTCACGAAAGTTAGTTAATAAAATTATAATAAAATTTTTCCCCCGTCCCGGGGACAACTGCGTATCGTCAAATGACGTTTCGTTAGTCAAGGGGAAAAATACGACGGAAACCTGTGGTGTTGAGAGTTGAGAATCGTGTGTACCTAGCGTCGAAAATTAACCACACAGATTTCAAGTCTCTGCACAGCAACTTTCGAGGCAACCCGAAACAGTATTTGACTTAAAATACACATGATCAAAAATAATCTGCAGAACATGAGGGAAAATTACCGGAGTGCGCTTTTTTGCAGTACGAACATCGTCGAACACGCGGGGAATTTCGGAAACTGGCGACTCCGTGTCCATGGCTTCAGTGCTCGCCTTGCTTTCTTCGCGCGAACGACGAGGCGTCGAAGTGCTACTACCGAAGTGCGCTTCTTGCAGTCGCTTCAAATCCCTTCGGATTCCCTCCAGCTCTTCGCTCGCTCGCTTCTCGAATATCGCCAGCGTTTGCCGGATGTCCTCCGTCGTGTTCTTCCCACTCGTCTTCTCCTCTATTTCTGCATTTTAAAGGAAAAACGCGACACAGTATAGAGCGGATAGTCCCGCGGACTATGAAATGAAGGAATTCTACAATACGGGTCCTTACGGAATGTCTCATTGTTCGCAACGTCAATAATCGGCCAGAAAAGACAATGTTTGCACTAAATTTTCCAAAAAAGCTTAGATTTGGACAGACAACCAGAAAACGGACGTCTTATTTATGAATTTTACATTTTAAAATATTCCCAAAATGGAATTTCCCATTACAATAGTTGATAATCACACCGATTAAAGGAAACTTACTCAGCTTCGACTAAAGGGAATAATTTAATTCTAAGGGGTTACTTCAAAATTACCGAATATCGAGAGCATTCCAGAAGCTTCTTCTAATGCAACATTTAAAATCCCGATACAGAAATCCATCAAGATCAACGCACTCCTCAGCATGCTTTGTCGAAGAAAACTTCACTCATCCTCATTTCCTTTAGTGTTCTGAAGTCCAAGATTCAACTTGAGACTTTGAAACTACTGGGAAAAATGAGATTCCGCAAGAACTATCGTAAATAATTTCAGAAAATAAAGTAACGCCACCAGCGGAGAAGATCAACGGCAGTTTTCAGGCAGATACCACCTCCCTTCCCGCTTCAGTCGCAAATTATCTCATCATTTCAGACCGGTAATAAATCAAGATAATGCGCAAAAAATCGTACCTCGCCTAATCTCTGAGAAATCTCTGATGGTTGACTTCACCAAACAGACATCCGGCGATTTGCACTCATCTGGAACAGCACAACAATTCAACACTTTCATCATATGAAAATAGTTTCCAGTCGAAGCATGACCCGATCGCACGTTTCATCGAAAACTTGCACAGTTTGAAACTAGAGCCATCATGAAAGAAACTCGAATTCTCTCGAGAGACAGAACTCCAAAATCAAGTCTTCCAAGTACACGCAACTGCAAGAAGAATCCAGCTCTGAACACATACCCATTCGCTGCTGACCGCCAAATGACTTGAAAAACGGGTTCGAGGACACGACAGGTGACTTCTCTGTCGGTGTCGAAGGCGAACTCATGAACGGCGACGCACATTCCGTCCCAAAAACGGATCGCGCTTCCCCGCTGTCGTGTCGTTCTCGTTCTAAGCGAATCGCAGACGCACCGAGAACTGAGGAAGATGAAGACGAGCTCGTCGACAGCGGGAGAGACGACGACGAGAAAGTTGTCCCAGATGTCCCAGAGACGGAAAGTTTGAGAGTTTGTCGAGAAACTCGGCTAATTGACCGAATCTCCATTGGTATCCGAAATCCCGGCGAGGTACTCGAGATGGTCAAAGACGCATAAGTTGTTTTCGGCTGTGAAGAAATCCAAGAATGAAATCCACACCGCACGACTTTAACAAAAACATGACACTATCGTAAATAACTTCAGAAAATAAAGTAGCGCCACCAGCGGAGAAGATCAACGGCGGTTTTCAGGCAGGTACCACCTCCCTTCCCGCTTCAGTCGCAAATTATCTCATCATTTCAAACCGGTATTAGATCACTCCTGATAATGAAGTGGAAACAAAGAGACAAAAAGGGCGTAGAAGAACGCCTGCGAACTTGGTAACGCTAACTGAATCCTGAAGTGTTCCCTTCAAGAAATTTCCCCTTCACTGTACTCATACCATCAAAGGGGTAATACAGTACTGTTCTAAAACCCTGAGCCGACATGTTGAATACGGTAAACCCAATTTTCAAACTGACCTTCGAACTTCTGTAGTTTTAATATGTAACTGTAATGTGCTATAATTTGAATGTAGGCTGAAGTAGAGCGTATTTCAATTGCTGGCGAATTATTTTTGTCAAATTTTCGCACATACAGGTACCCTATTTTGGTTTCAAACTTCAATAGAAAAGGCAAACCTTTCACAAATTTTTCAAGTCTAATCATCCGAAAGTCGAATCATGATGGCAAATGTATTGAATTAAAATTTAAAAAAACTTAAAAATGATTCTGTAACGGGTTCAAACCTTCTAGGCTTCGAATTTCATTGATATCATCAGCTCCATTCAGCTATTCGACTCAATTTTTTCAATTGAATTTGAGGAGAAAGAAAGGAACATCGAATTCGACGAATTTTCAAAATGGATTCATCATTTCCGAAGAGGTCCAAGTATGTTTCAACGAGCGTGTCACGCACCTGATTGAAACTTCCGATAGTGGTCGTCAGCGTGGACGGACGGACCGGACACGTGAGACCCGTCGAGGTAGTAGTAGGTGCTCGAACACGAGTGACATCTTCGTCACGGTCGTCGCTGCCGACACCGAATCTCCGCCGACCGCTCGTGCCCCGCGGAGTTGGTAACGAGACCCCTTCGTCAACGTCCGCTTCCTCCTCTTCTTCCTCATCTGCCTTCCGAACACGCAACCGACAGCACTTTCTGTCTTCACAGCCCACGACGTCGTCATCTTCGTCACTGTCCGTGTCGTCGCGTTCTTCAATTGGCGACGAGGCCGAGAAAGCCGCCAATGACTCAGAGTCCGCGTCGTGAAGGGTGTCAAAATCGCAGATATCCGAGCCGAGGCCAGATGTGGCCGTCGTCGCGGCCGAGTCAGACCGGGCCACGCTCCACGCCCGAGAAGAAGTTGATGACGAAGGCGCCAACGAATAAGTGCTGGATCCGCCTCCAAAAGCTTCGCTGAACGGATTCTGCGAGGAAACGGCTGGCGTTGGTGGCTCCATCCTGGCCCTCCTTTAGGGAGAAATTATCGTGCAGGAGAACACGAAAAATTTCGAATTAGAATTCAAAACTTGAAAAAAGCTAGGATCTAGTGCACGTATAGAGGACACTCAGAACAATAGGTATAGTCACCAACTTCGTGGATCGACGGCGTTCTAGGCAGTGAACAACCTCCCCAGAAGTTTCATTCGCAAATTACAACATCATGTCGGAAACATTATTCCACGGGAAATTAAGATGGCTCAGAAGCTCTGTCATAACCTCGAGATCCCCATCTCCTTCAGATACCAAATCTCAAGCCAGAATCCTCCAACCGATGAATAATTAGTAATTCATCTTAATTTCCTCAACTTCCGCTGCTTCTTGCTTATTGTTCAACTATTCAAGGAACCGTTCACATTCGGCATCACCCACTAGCATGTATAAGAACGTTTATCTCAATGGAACATGGTTCGAAGTTCTAAGATAGTAAAAATGTCACCGAAATTCTGAAATTACAGTACTCTATTTCAGACACTTCGTAGCACTTCGACTCCATGCAAATTTCTCATAACATGCTATTACAGTTAGTAAGCCTTAGTTCTCCCGAGTTGAGGAATACATTTACATCAACCGGTTCTCTCCATTCCAATCTGGGTGAAGGAAAGTTAGATCAGCGGCCAGCAAATGAAAATATATTACTGCGTAAAACTCAGCAATAAGTTAAGTATTAAGTTTGAAAATCAAGTATGGAGTAACAAGCATAAATCACGAACAAATTTCTCAATACAAACCTATTGATAATGCCCGCGGAGGTAGAACGGGAAGCCAGAAACCCCGAGCCGGAGGCAGCACCGCCGGCGCCACCAACGCCACCACCAAGTCGCGCCCCATCCCCCACAGCGGAACCAGACGAGCTGAGACACAATCCGGACCATCGTTCTGGCCCAAAACGCCGCCTTCGTGCTCCTCGCCCCTCGCCGCCAACGACACCACCTTCTTCCAGTTCCACTTCGACGCGTCGACTCTTGCCAGGCATCGATGTAGGCGATGTCACATCCTCATCCTCCTTCCGCGCGGGGCGCTCAAAACTCGTAGAGGATACGGTATGCCGCGAAAACGACGTCGTCACGGTGGATGTTGAGCTGGACGTGACCATGGTGCGAATGCTTCTTTTCTCGCCCACCTTCAATGACAAACAGACCTCATGTACTGTATAAGCAATATAATCGCCCTCACGCATTGCGAAAGAAAAGAAAATGCAACAGTCACTCAAGTCTTGAAAAAAGTGAATAAAAGTTCCCAAATGACCTTTCTTCATCTTCGAAATAACAAGACGTTCGTAAATTCGAAATTGAAATTGAAGACAGAAGCATCCGCATCCCAAGTTCGGTAAGGCAAAAGTGGCATGAAAAGAGACGACTAAGGCCGTTAAGCTCTGTTACGGCACCCCCTATAAAGCCGCCACCCTCGGCAATCACCTATGTATTTTGAAAATAAAATCTTCCTTGACGATAGAAGCATTGTACACTGCGTTAAAACGTCGTGCGCAAAAATTACTGACAACTCAAATATGCTCCTGTCAGTTAATTTTGTTTTCCGAGGGCTCGCCAAGGAGATTCAAATTTCTGCAAGAGGTCTCCATAAAAAAACAAGAACCCGAAGATGACAATTTACTTCTTAGAAAAATTAGATAGATATTATTTACGAATCTGTGTTATTTTGATTGTTTTTTTTGACGAATAAGAAATCTATTTCCAATTACTATCTACCAAATTTTCAGATATTTTAGCATTTTCCGATGAACCAATAAACCCCTTTAAACCATCAACACCGTTAAACCGCCACGAACAACAATTGGTGGCGGTTTATCGAGGTTTGACTGTAATTCGACCATCAAGAGAGGCAAAATTCTCACATGATCCTTCCCAACACCCACCTTCGACGACTGAGACTGATCGAAGCTCAACTTGGCCAACGCCGTAGTGGGTGATAAGTCCGCAGCAGCAGGTATCAACGGATGCTGCTTGAAGCACAAACTCAAAGAACGCGGCATGCGACATCCGGAACTGGACGAGGAAGACGAAGACGTGACGGAGCAACTTCTTTTCTCTTCCTTATCCACGCTGGAGAAAAATCGCGGCGGCTTGTCCCCCAAGGACGCGGGAGCAGATGGCAACGGCGCATTCGGGGAAGCCAGCGGGAGAGAAGACGAGGCTCGTCGCGCCTGCAGCACCTTTTCGAACTCCAGCAACTGGCCGAGGAAGTTGAAATTCGGCGAGATTGATGTCCTCTGTGATTTCACGAACCTGAAATTCACACGATCAGATGTACGTTTGACAACATTAGGAATGTGATGGATCAGTGCTGCGCAACGTACGGCCCGCAAAGACGCAGTGCCTTCTCTATAATTAACCAACTGGCAGCCGCCACTATTCGAAAAATACATTGAGAGATGAATTTAAAAGTTCAAAATGATCCTCCACACTTCGAAAATTTCATAAGGCTATGCTTATTATTCAATGCATGGTACTGAATCAAATGTGAAACTTTTCCTTCAGGTAAAAAGGGAAAATTTGGATCCCCAAAAATTGCGTATTTCGGCCCTCAAGGACTATGCACCTCGGCAATGTGGCAATTCGCCGAAAAAAAATGCATTAATGTAGCGCTTGGGTATATCTGAGTTGGGCAACACTGCGATAGATAGATACATGCACTTCAGTCAGCCTGTTCAATTTTCGTTCTTGCAGCGGAGTAAAAATTCAAAAAAATATTCATCTCGCATCTCTTACAATCTCAAGTCCAACTCTAGTTTTCTTCGAAAATACATCGATGCCTCTCAAACTGTGTTGAGGTAAAGTTTAATCGAGTTCGTTTACTTCAATGTAATACAGATAGTGTCTGGCTAGGTCAAGTCAGGTTACAGTAGTTGAATTTCGGCTAGGTTATTCTTGGGTTTCAATTCAAGTTATTCAGGCGACACCTCTCTGACATTCCAAGAAGCTGCAATGAACAAAATACGGTACTGTTCTCAACCCAATTAAGAGAGTACTGTACATTGAAACTTCATTTCCGTACTTCAGAGAAATGCCGTTGTCGCCCCAGTTTCAGGAACTACAGTACATTTAAAGACTTACTTCATGTTCTGTTATTGATCAGTTCATTGATAAAGAAAATGATTATCTGGGAATCCAGGAAGCAAGGAAGGACTTGAGAGAAAAATCTAGACTTTTTCATCCCAACGAGAAGAATGTACAACAGCAGTACAGTACTTTTTTTAAGCCGCGTCACGCATCGTCAACTTCAAGCTCATAAGTTACGCAATCTTCAGTGAATGCAGTGTAAATAACTCTTTTACAGAGTGCGTTCAACGAAAACAATCTCCTACACGCGGAAGCTGTTTCAAGTTTCCTGCTATAATGTCAACAAATATTGAGCAATACCGCAGAAACTGAAACATCACGCGGAAAACGAAATCATACAGCAAAAGTTGACGAGTTCCACGAACCCCGGCGCATTACGGAATGTCTGACATAGAGGCAAATCGAAAAGTTATAAAAAGGTTCGCCGACTATCGCAAGACGCATCCGTAGTAACTTGACACGATTCGTGTCACCGAGGCGGGTTACACGTCGTGCGCACAAACTCTTCCACGAAATTTCCGGCCTGAGGAAAATAAGTGATAGCTTACTTGTACGCTTCTTCAGAAGACAACGAACGCAGGTACATGAGATAAGCAATGGCAACCGTTGGTGACCTGGAAATGCCCATCAAGCAGTGCACCAACACCACTCCATTCGCTTCTCGAACCTTATCTGAAATATTGAAATAAAAATAGAACAGCGGTTTTCCACCTCGCAAGAAATATCCGAAGATTCCCCCATGAATAACGAACATTTCGGGCATCCCTGAATTAAATGTAGCTTTGTTCACGCAATCTCCTTAAAATAATACTGAATCATCACAGAAAAATGACAGGAAGTTGCAAATTTCTTCATGAAATACACGAGGAAGTATTTAAAGCGTAATCATTAGGTTACACCAAATACTGTGTCATGCGGAGTTAGGTTTACTCGAGGTGCATTGGAAATGTTCAGTCAGGGTCGACACCAGCGACAGCTGCTAAACGTTTCAGACACTAGACGGAGTTCCAATCGTCGAAAATGTGCGAAAATTTTTTTCGATATCGAATGCGAGTGACTCACCGAGAAATTCAAAAGCATCAAAAAAGTACGGCAACAGCCGCGCGTCGTAACTGTCATTGACTGGTATTCGCATGAAGTGACCTTCTTTGAGGAACTCGGGCCTCGGCAAAGAGCTGCTCACGTTCAGCTCAAACGTTATACCGTAGTCCTGCGGAACGAAAGCAAATTTAGCATCGCAACACTTCAATTCAATCCCAATGTCTTGAACATCGCAATACTAAATTTTACACTGACGCGCCATACGAAAAATCACAAAGTAAATGGTGTTCCTTCACTTGGCTAAAACAGGGATTTAAAATGCACGAAAAATTGACGAGGTAAAAAATAGTTTTTCACGGCGAACTGAGGACTTGGAGATTTTCGCGGGACAATACGAACTCGAGTCATCATGGGCGTGTAACTGCGCAAACCCACTCATTAGAGCCCAAAAAAAAGCTGGCAAGCTTTTCAATTCATCTTCCAAACAAACTAATTTCAATACTGCCCCGTAAATTTAATGAAGCAACGTCAAGATACAGTAATTCGTGGAAGTAATACTGTATGATCCTCAATCCGACAAGGTCCTGTTTCCGTTTCAGGTAAAACCCAACGTAGCAACCTTCACGTTGAAATACGGAAGTTCCTCACATTCATCAATGCTTCCGATGATCGTGAAAATAAGACAATTCAGTACCAACAATTTCGGATAAGCCTGGCTCATAGCTTCCTTACTTACGTCAGCACGATCTACATCAACTTTAAGGGAGCATTTCCACATTTTCTCGAATTACCTGAAGGATTCAACTGGAAGATTCCATTCCAGCTTTCTAGATAATGATACCTGGTGGAACGCTCGGAAACGTGCAACCTGTCGTGTGGGCATTTGTCAGATCATTTAAGGCGTTCAAAATGTCGTAATAAGCATTTCTCATCGCGTTTCCTGCAGCACAGTAGAGAACAGGACGGTAAAGTACTGTACTTCTTTCCATGTCAAGGACGAGGAGTTTCTGAGAAGGTGCTTGTAACTGGCAATGAAAATGACATTTCAAACGAAGTCCAGTCTTCGGTCTTCTTTTAAGATCGAATTCTTGTTTTAAAAAACGAGAAAATTAAAAATGATGTCGGTTCCGACATTTCTGCCTTCAAACGATTCCTTCATTAGCACTCTTACAATATTCCCAACCAAATGCGTGTCTTTGAGAGTTTCATTAAGATTACTACATCGAAAAATCCGAACGTCAGGGACTGATCAGGAACCCGGAAAAACTCAAAATGAAAAACTTGCGGTACCAAGTGGCATCAGGTACAAGTACAGTACAGTACAGTGGCTACCAGAGGTGGCCCTAGGGTATGAGGAGCCTGGGGCAAGCATGTCAAATGCGGGGCCCCTTAAAAAATGCTCCCTGCCAATTCTAAAACAGCACTGGAACAATGAAAAACAAGATTTGTATCAGAGTACAGCTGCAAATCTAATTACATTTTTGAAAGCTATAAAAAGGTTTTTTGCAATTTAAATGTTTTATAATCTTTTTCAATTACTTGTACTATAGCATTTTTTACTATAGCATATTTTAAATGCAGAATTGTTTGTTTTGGCTGAATTGGTTTTACAATTCAAATTTTCAAAATTTAAAATAACCAATAACCAAAATGAACATTGCAGATAAAATTGATATAATAGCAATAATAATTACTGCAGAAAAGAAGTGCAGCTAATCAAAACTCAATGGCTATCATCTTTGTGATGAGAGATCATGAGACCAAATTAAGCTGATCAGCATTCATTTATTTTAAAATTCTGCAGATTAAATGCATTTTTTTGCATGTGTTATTCTGGAAAATGTATCTGATGTATCAGTTATACTGCTCATAATCTTCAGGATGAACTTGAGAGGACTTTAAAAAATTGTCATGGCAGTTTTCAAGTTTCACAATGATGGCCTAATTTGTGTATACAGGTTGATTGAGAAAATCATTTTCTGAGCTTCTTATAAATGTTGCTCATTAACACAGTACCAATGTTTAGAAATTCAGCTTATCTGTTTATAAAAACANAGTACCAATGTTTAGAAATGCAGCTTATCTGTTTATAAAAACATCACAGATATTATTTTTCTCATTTTTTTGGAACAGCTGCTCTAAAATCTGGCCTGCACTTTATAACAGAAATGCATTTCTGCAGGATAATTTTACTGGCAAGGGACTAGCTTTAGATCCAAAAACTTCCCATTCAGGGGAATTTAAAAGGAATTGTTCTTGTGAGGTTTGCCAGGGATACATTGGAAATGCAATTACAAAAGATAATTAAACTCAATAAAGTTCATGCTCTAGCAAGTTCCAAAAAAAATATTATTCTATCCATAATAGAGAAAGCAGCATATTTACTTTGAAGTCATAATGAATGAATGTGAATTTCATTGTAATTTTGATCATCATATTTTCAGAAATATTGATTGCAAATTGGACCATAATTGCATAAACTACATGGGAAAGTTTAACATTGAGGATTACCATTACAGTATTTAATGGTGATTCAAAATTCCATATGCATTGTTTCTATTTGAATTCTTATTTTTAAGAAATCAACAAGACCTCATGAAATGTGAAAATGCATTTATCTTCAACAGAAATTTCAGTGAAGATTGAAATATATATATACAGTAGGAAAGCTCCTATGCAAATATTCTTCTAAATGCATTGTTGGCTCTGTTGTGCTCTGCTAATGGATAAGATTACTTGTCAGCAAACTTTGTAAAGAGGTAAGAATAGACTAGTTTTTTTAGAAGGGGGCCCCACTCCTTCCAGTTTTAAAAACGTGGAAAACATTTTGAAGGGGACAGCCAATTTTCAGAGCCACTGAATGGCGGGGCCGTCCTTGAGTGCGGGGCCCCCTCAAGCGCGGGGCCTGGGGCGGCCGCCCCTCTCGCCCCACCCTAGGGCCGCCACTGGTGGCTACTGGTACAGTAAAATCTTGCTACAACGAACTCACAAGGACCTCAGAAAAAGTTTGCTGCAACGTATTATTTTTAATAACAAGATTTTTTTCAATATCTACAACAGTACTGGGAAGATTTTTTTAATTGAACATGAGTATATTCAAGATCTTCCATTTGCAGTATTTTCAGATGTATTTGTATGTTTCAAACACTGATCCTCAGAACAAAATTCAAATGGCAATACAAATTTTTACTCTTCAAGGTAGACTTCAAGTTCTTCTCGGCGATCCCTGCACAGATTCATAAGGGGTGTTCCAAAAAAATTAGTTATTAAGCATCAGTAGGGTTTCACAAGCATCCAAAACTACCCTTTTAACGTCCAAGTTTTTGGGGTCATTATCCATTATTCTTATACCCATGAAAACATTTTTGAAGGAGGGGGTGTTAGGGTGAATTTTGGAGAACTTGTATCCTTGATTCCACCTTCCATTCATGTCCCAAGGAGAAATAGCCACAGTTACATTTTGCATGGGAAATTTTAGACTGAGCCTGCCTTCATTGGAGATTTTTCATTAGGAGAATCCCAAGATGTCCTTCAAAACAAGTTTGATACACTGGAATTGGAGGTTTGTTGTAACAAGATTTGTATACCCATGTAACCTATACATTACTCCTATACAATTTCTGCCAAGACTTGTAGAGAGTCTGTTGTAACAAGATTTGTATACCCATGTACAGTACATGTAATCTATACATTACTCCGATAGGATTTCTGCCAAGACTTGTAAAAAACTTTGCTACACTAAAAATTGTGTTGTAACAGTATTCGTTGCAACAAGATTTTATGGCATTTCTTAAAATGCGCGATGAAGGGCAAGCGAACACCTCGAAACATACTGTACTGAACTCCCCAAGTAACGCGCAGTGGGCCACGTCACACGATTTCTTTTTCCAACCCATCCAAAACTAGCTCACACCGGAACACCCGCGAGTTCTTTCCTTCATTCCCTTTCGTCCGCGTTCATGAACCACGGCGCAAAAATAAAACGGGTTCCGGAACCGAAAGGATTCAGGGTTACGAGCGCCGCGCGCGAAGCATCGAAAGTGAACTTGTGAACTTCCGCGTGCATCAGCACGCGCTAGTGCAACAGACACGTCAGTCACTCAGATTTCCTTCCGTCGCACAATAGATCAGGCAATGACCTCGCGAATAATACAAGACCAACGACGAAGACACACACACCTTCGCCAGTTTAAGACAACAACAGTACAGCATTCACCGGACACAACGATAAGACCGAATGATTCGATCAACGTGTCTTCGCCAGAAGAATTCAAGATGAACGCTCCGCGCGTCTTCGACTTTTCCCTCAACAGAGCAGTTTTCGCGCCTTTCCTAATCCACCACGTCAAGAGCATCGCTCAGTACCGTATTCACCCCATCTACTATATTCGACCAACGCAGCACGGTAAGACCTTCAAAGGACTCTCAGATCCCTGGTTCTCGGGGAGATAGCAGATTATCCCCTACACTCCTACAGTAAATCTGGTTCAGTTTTCGGACCACCGAACACAACAGTTTCTAACACATAGCACGGTCAGACCTTCAAAGGACTCTCAGATCCCTGGTTCTCGGGGAGATATCAAATTATCCCCTACACTCCTACAGTAAATCTGGTTCAGTTTTCGGACCACCGAACACAACAGTTTCTAACACAACCCAAGGCACATGACAACGCATCCTACATTTGACAGCGAACATTTGTTTTCCGCTTCAGAGCCTCAAAAAGCAAGGTGCGACGCAGAATTGATGTTTTACAGTTGTTGGACAGTGAAAACTCCTTCAGACAAACTTCAAGGGACCAGAGAATAAATTGACTTGAAAAGCGGAAAGAATCATTTGGGCGGAGGGGGAGAAAGAATAATTACAGTAAATTTCAATTGATGATAAAAATGCTTGATGTAATGATAATTGATGATTCTGGGCTTAAAAATGCTTTGTGAAAAAAATGACAGGATGCTGAACTAAGAAGCATGGCCTGCATTTCCAAATTAGTTGTCACTTCAATTCAAAACGCATCAAGGTAATTTCGATCGCTTTTCTCTTTCCTGGGTCAATAAAATAATAGGCAAAAATGCCTCCAGAAAATTTGAGTTGTGGAGGTTTGGGGGGGGGGGGAGAAGAATTGGAGTCGGTGAATTTTTTAATGAACTGTCTCGAAAAGAAATTCAGACATGAACTTTTTTTTTTCTTGAATCGACTTGGGGAGTTTCGAGGTTCAAACCGTACATTCTCATAATTGCACCAATTTCGCAAACAACGTGTTGGCGCAAAAATGTTGGCAAAGCAGCCAGAAATCTCGGCCAAAAATGCATCGCACTTCACACAAATCCGGACCCAGTCAGCAAAAAAAAATTAAATAAAAATAATCTCTCGCATCCAAAATAGCAATTGTTCATTAGCCAGAAAACTCCAGCAAGAAGTCGTCCGACAAGTGCCACCAAACACACATACACACCTGCATCATCTGCATACGTCTAGACACGCCTCGACACAACCGCAATTTTGAAAAAAAAAAAAAAAACACTTTGCAAGACGGCTACTTGGCACGAGATGCAAAACGCGGCTTGTTTAAAGCAGGACAAATGGATTCAGAAATACCTCTCTCGCGTCGGATGAGTCAAAAGCTGAAAATACCGTTTAAAAATATTCCCTGCTTCTGAGATGCAACCCAAGAACCAGCTTCATCTTCCAGCGTAAAAATACCACATTTCTGAACAAAGCGAGCTCTTAGTAGTTTTCTCTATTTTTTTTAAAGAAGTTCACTCAATTATTGTGCCTCGCTCCTGACATTGATCTTCTTTCAAGAGAATCGCCAGGAAACACGGATTCACTTCAGAATCCTTGACTCGACAAACGGAACCTGTCACGGATCCCAACCAAGTATCAAGAAAACAGTTCATAACAGCAAGGAAAAAATAAGTAGTCTCATTCGAGATCAAGACTTCAGGAAGGACTTGACGTTTTGATCAAGTACAGATGCTTCGGTACCGAAACGTCCATTAAATGGGGATAAACATGAGCACCATATTCGGCCGGGTGATCAAGACTAAAAACCTTTCTTTCACCATCTCTGGTCGTGAAGTCTTGTCCTTTGAATCAGGAAGCGCTCAGATAATTATTTATCCAGAGATTCACAAAATACGCATTGAGTAAAATCTCGTTACAACTAACTCCCAGCAGGGACCACATACAAAATTCGTTAAAATGAAAAATTCTTTGGATTGACATCAGTGTTTTTTTCAACAAATTTCAGACTGGATTTTTGTGGGAAACGTGCAACAAATACCCAGTGGAAAATTATTTTCAACGAACTCTTTCATTTGAAAGAAAGGCATGCACTTTGAAATTGGGCAGAAGAATTCCCAAAAAATAAGTCATGTGTATTTTTCGCACACTGAATATTTTCTACAGAAAGTTGAGCTTCTTCGATAAAGTAGGAATACGGCGCCACGTCAATGTATGCCATTTACCAAATAATTGCTACGGCCTACGCACAAAAGTAGGACAATTTATTTTACTGTACCGAGACTACAGCCTAATATTACCTTTTTAAAATGAGTTAATGTAACATTGCTCCAAGAAAAACTGCTGGGACCACGAAAAGAATCGTTGAAACAAAAAGAATTCGTAACGTGACAAGATTCGTCGTGGCTGAATTTTGCTGTAATTTCACACTTCGCTACAGGAAACACAGGACAGACGTACTCGGGAAATTGCCATCTTCAGCCAAGAGCAAGTACTGTAGTCCGAAAATACGAGGGTTCTAACAAAAGTTCTCGGAATAGAAATGAAATGGCGTATAATTGAGCTGAAAAAATTATTCTTTAGGGAAAACATATTCTTTGGCACAAGAAAAAAATCGACCCTGTTTGACACATTTTTTGGAATGTTTTGCAAAATTCAACCTGGCAGAGTTTAGCTCTCCACTCAAAAGATGAGGCGCCCTTCCTGCAGTTTTTTTTTATAGCCCAGCTTTCCCCTTCAGAATTCTTGAAATCAACGAGGCATTAATTCTAAGGGTTGCCTCCAGGTCTTCCAAGGTAATTCCGCCATTTTCATCAACAGCCGCCACATGGCGAGATGAAACAAATTTCCAACATCATCTATTGGTAATAATGTCAGATGAACTTCTGAGAAGCTTTCAAAGGTTAAAACGGAAGTACTGTAATTAAAAATCGTGAATCCTCAACTCGCCGTCCACCACAAAGACTAATAAAAAAAAGCCCTCGAAACTATGAACCCACAAATAAGACGATGAATTCACCTCGAAAAAAGGGAAATCTCTGTAGGCCAGTGTAAGAAATTAAAACAACAAAAATAATTTAATTACCGTACCGCAAACTGCGCAACAACCGCAAGTCCGTCAGTAACACAGTACAGTAGAAGATCCACCCCCCAAGGCAATTTTAAAATGCCGAGTTGATACCGTTTTCTGATAAGAGGGTAACAGGGGTAAGCATCATCAATTTTACACAGCAACCATTCCAGTAATGCCCCTCCCTTCGGACACCGTTGCTCAATCGACAAGAAGACGCAATTTTTAGCGTCGCGTCTCAACGCCATCCTTTCGCATGCCCAAAAAAAAACAAGCCACAGGGAAGGCGAAGGCGCCAGTCACACACATGCCTACGTATTTTCTCCGCATACTACCGCCAGGGCGTGCGGGAAAGCTCAACCAAACAATGCGTAGAAGGTGTCGCAAGAACCCGGAACACGAAACCTACACCGAAATCGGAGCGCAGCATTATACAGTAATGGTGTGCGGAGGAAAAAATAAAAAATAAACGCAATACCGACCCGAGCCCCCCTTTCATACGGCCCCGATCATGACGGAGCGACGCATTTTCTCCGCAACCCCGCTTCCCCTGTCCCGACTGTGAAACGTGTCCGGCGGTACATATTGAGGAAGCAGGCCAGAAAGATTCGCAACTTCTTCATATCATACAACCGAGAACCGATGGAATTCGCAGTACAGTACTGTACTGCATAGTAGAATTTCGTTACAAAGAAGCCTTTGAGATTAAAAAAAAAACCCCTTCGTTATAAAATAAAATACGGCATAAAGGAAATTTTTTTAATGGTGCTATTAGGCCGGGACAAAAACAAGATATTTGCTCAGCAATAATTCGTAAAAATAAGAATTTTCAACGAAATTCCAATTGATCTCCAAAATTGAAAATATAGGCAGCGTCTCTTAGACAGGAAACAGGTTTCGAAATTTCTGGCGGGGCAATTGAAGACAACCTTCTGACTTCATTTGCACAAGGAATTGTTAGTCCTTTAGACTTAGAGATAAAGTATCTGTACATTCCATAGATGTTCTCTGCAACAAAGTTTTCTCTATAAAGAATTATTTTCTGGTCCTCTGCATTTCGTTGCAGAGAGCCTCTATACTGTCTTTAGGGTTGACAAAATCTCTACAATATACAAAAAAATGATTGGTCCCCCAAATTTTGCTTTGGATAGATTCCCACTGGTGCAGAGAATACAGGTGAACCTTGATAACTCAAACCTCTCTAAGTCAAATACCCCCCGAAGTCAACATTTTTTTTAGGTCCCCATCTGAATTCCCTTAGAAACAATACATTAAAAACCTCCCTGAGTCAAAAGCTTTTCCCCTCAAGCCTCCAGAAGTAGAATTTTCTGTGGCCTCTTGGCCATTATTTTCTTGAAAAAAGAAAGAAAAAAGCAATAAAAACATAAATGTATGTGTTTTAAAGGAAGTGAAAGACTTAATTGGGCACATGAACCCCTGCCTCCAAGTTCAGCAGCCTTTCAATTAACTTAAGAAGTCATTAAAGACACAGAATATCACCATTTACATTTTTTCTAAGTTTCCCAGAAAATGCTTTGTATTATAGTTCCAACCTATAAAATTCAAAACCGCCCCGAGTTTAATNCCCCTGCCTCCAAGTTCAGCAGCCTTTCAATTAACTTAAGAAGTCATTAAAGACACAGAATATCACCATTTACATTTTTTCTAAGTTTCCCAGAAAATGCTTTGTATTATAGTTCCAACCTATAAAATTCAAAACCGCCCCGAGTTTAATTTTTTTGCATGTCCCTTGAAATTCGACTTAAGAGAGGTTCGACTGTAGTACAGTCAAACTCCATCATATTTACTCTATTTAATTTACTCTAATGCAGCGATTTTTTAGTATTCGTTCACTGAACTTGACTTGAATGATAAAATGCAACGATTTTCGCGATTTTTCGCCAGAGTCTTCTACTCAGGTCCTGGAATTTCGCGTTCATATGCATAATCTAGAATGGAAACTTAGATCATCTGTTCTCACGGCAAATGACCTGAAATTTTTCTTTCTTTTTTCAATTCTGACACACGAAATTTTTTTTTCGCATAAATTACTCTCAATACAGCATTATCATATGTTTTCCTGGAAGAAGTTTCGATAATATTTACTCGATTAAACATAACTCTTCTGTGTGCTATTCACAGAAAGTAAAATCTCATTGAAATTAATCTCGTCGTAACAGATTTCTCGTCATTACGAAGCGTATTCCTCAGTCCCAGAAGCTTCGTTTTAACGAGATTTTACTGCACTGAACTCCAAATTTCCAATTTTCAAGAAAGATGGAGGTCCCCTGTTGGAAACATGGATGTGGGCGTTAAGTACAGTTATGTTTTTGCATTGTGCTGGCAGCTGCAAAAAAGTCAATTTATTAACGTAATCGAATCTAACATTTTACCATTTCCCACAATTCTTGAATCTCTCGAGTTCAAAGTTTTTCAATGATGATGAAGTTGGGCGAAACTTATTTTGGAACCAAAAAGGGGACAACTTCTGGTTCATTGGATGCATGATCAGAGACCCATTCGAAAATGTGTGATTCCACCCGGACACGTTCTACTGGCAAACACATCATACACTTCAGGTCGGCATTCATACACGACCCCGAACTGCGCGCGCTTTCGCATTTCGCTTACACACGCCCAGAACTCGACCTAAGCTTCAACTCAAAAAATACAACGCACTTGACTTTTACTACGGTACATTCAAATACTGTACTGTAATACAACGCACTGCTTACGCATCTTCGCACCGAGAGTGAAACAACTCTCCCTTCTTCTCTCTCCACCTGAGATAGTGCGCAATTAGGTTAGTTGTTTACCTTCAAGACGTTCACATAGGAAAAGAATTTGTTGGACTCGAACATTTATTTTTCAACACAGGTCGGTTCCCTGTACAGCGAATTTATCCCTATAACGATTTTTTTGGTCTCATAGGATCCTAACCCCGTAATATTCGGGTTCTCTATAAAGAAATCCTCTTTACAGTACCAGTGTTCCCCAACCCGCGGTCAGCAGGAAATTTTCTTTTACATGATAAATGTATCAAAAGTAGCATTCAAGTCTGTTATCCCAGTCCGAAATTTTGGAAAGACAATTGCAGTTGAATCATCTCAAGAAAAATAAAATTTGGCGTTTCTCCCCGGAGTATTTCAGAAATTTTTGCCCGCTGAAAAATATTATTTCAAGTTTTCAATCTGAGGTACCTTTCTTGAAGCTCATAAATTTTTTTTAAAGACATTCCACTAAGTAAATGTAGCAGCTTCATAGTTTCTTAACTTAATTTCTGCAATAAAAGTGTTGGTCTGAGGACTATATGCCAGTTATTTAAAAAATGTCTCTTGTTTGTCAAAAATCGTATGGAACATTACCGGTCTGCGGACATTTTTATACAAATACGAGGGTTCCAACAAAAGTTCTCGGAAAAGAAATTAAAATGGCATATAATTGAGCTGAAAAACGGTTATTGTTTAGGGAAAACACATTCTTTGGCACAAGAAAAAAAATCAGCCCAGTTTGACACATTTTTTAGAAATGTTTTTCAAAATTCACCCTCGCAGATTTTTGCTTTCCACTCAAGAGATGAGGCACACTTCCTGCAGATTTTGTTGTTGTAGCCCAGGTTTCCCCTCAGAATTCTTGAAATCAACGTGGCATTAATTCCAAGGGTTGCCTCCGGATCTTCCAAGGTAATTCCGCCATTTTCATGTTATAACCCTGGTATACCGGTCAGCGAAAGATTTTATTAAAATTTGCCGGTCCGCGGGCCCAAAAAGGTTGGGGAACACTAGTCTATACTGAAGTACAATTTTTTTTCTGGTCCCTTGAATTCCTTTGAGGAAACAGTCGGAGGCGACTAAAGACAGCCAAGAACATACATTCCTGGTGCAACTCATACCGGATTCGGCCAATGAGGAGATGAACATAAGTCAGATAATCATGGGGAGCCATTAATCAGTTTCTCACTGATGATGCCATCAAGTTTTTCTTCCTCGTTCAGGCAGCCATTGTAGTACCGAAAAGTACTGCATTTCTGAATTAACGTGCTCATCAAGCAACCAAAATCATAAATAAGAAAATTGGCAAACTGTACGATACAAATTTGATTCGGTCGCGTAAGATTGAGTTCGGTAAGTGAATTATAATGTTGCATCAGCAAGAACAAACGCAAAAATCTTACTTCACATGAAGGTTGAAAATCTGGAGACAATTACGGTACATTACGTACAGTGAAATCTCATTAAAACGAAATTACTGGAACCAAACATTTGCTTCGTGATAACGAGCATTTCATCCCGAAGCGATTTAAATAAAATATTCGCTATACAGTAGGGACCTGAAAAAATGGATTCGTTGTAAACAAAAATTCGTCATAACAAAATTACAGTATATTATACTGTATCATAATTAAAGAGAAGCAAAAAATAAAAAAGTGGTGCATAATCAAGTGGATTTCATCAAAACTTCTTCTGGATAATGAAAATGCGGTACTGTAATAATAATGATCAACGCTTAGATTATTTTCCGTGCTTGAGATTTTTCAAAAAAAGAATTTTCAGGGAATTCGTCGGTAAAAAAAAGGTCAAAAACTTTCATCTTAAATTATGCATTCGGACGCAAAATTCCAAGATCTGAGCAGGAGAATTTTATTTTGTGGGAAAAAAATCACAACATTTGTCACATTCACTCACCTAGGTCAAGTTTGATAACCGTCCATTAAAAACCAGCGGCATCTCTTTTAAAGGAAGCACAGTAATTTCACTGCACAGCCACCATTTTTAAATTTGAGTTTCCAGTTCTGAAATTGCGTAATGCACCACCCGGATGTCTTCATTTCAATCATCCCAACGATATTCTCGATGAATTTCAACAATACTTGCGAATAAACTTGAAATTAAAATATCAAAACAAAACAAAAACTTTACGACACAAAAAAAAAGGACAGCAGCGTTTTCGAACGAACAAACCCACGATTAAAGTTATAAATGGTACAGTACAACATTTCCGTGATTCATCTCGCATGTTTCAAGTCCTCCTCCTCCACGGAAATTCCATCACAGTACACAGGAAACCATTCATGGGAAGCCTTCTCCCAAGATTAAAACAAAGGGCTCTCATGTAGTACACATCATGTCAAACTCCAACACAACAAAAAAATAAGAGGTTTGAAAAGGAAAAAAAAAGATCCTTGATTACTCGTACATGCCATCGTTAACAGCTTGAGGAATGGAGTCACGATGCAAAGAATTAATCCGGGTTCCACTGAAAATTTCCATAATCCAAAGCATCTTCCGCATTGTGAGACACGCGACGGCAAAGGGGATTTATCGCAACAAGGTACCCTTGAATCTAATTCATCCCCAGAAAAAAAAGAGAATAAAAACGTCTCCAAACATTCTTGCACACACACACACACACAGTACATACATGATCACAAGTTTATGAGTCAATGTGTGAAGTCGCTCACAAACGCAGACAGACGTAAATCTTATCTGGCACCTGATTTGTCCCTGGATGTCGAAACCACCCACGAATGCATTTACGACGATGCCAACGAGGCCAGGAAAGAAAAAAAAAGAAAGAATATACTCCGGAATGAGTCACTCGTAAATATTCGCGGGGAAGACGCACAGGCACAGCGACGGAACGAACGAACGAACGGACGCCAAGAACGACGGTTCCCAATGATGAACCCACCAGTGTTCCAACTACGTTCACATCGCGAAAACGCTCTCAAGAGTATATCAGTTGACCTCTTGACCCGAGATTACTCATTTTTTCGGTGACACTTGGGGGCTCCTGTTCGAGACGCAGGGATTTCCTGCGTGATGATGCGAAGAAAATACTGCAACTTTTTGTCTGAAATCGACTTGCGAAGGATTACGGATCTTCAGGGTCCAAGCCTTGAAACCCGAACTACAGCATTCGACGAATATAAACGACATAAATTCCAAGGCACGACCTGATTTTGCTCTTCGATCCAAAAACATATTTAAAAAAAACGACAACTTGTTCAATCGTCATTTCCTCACCAATATGCTGTAATAATTTAAATGAGTATACCAACAATTACAAGAAGTAAAGCAAGACCCCTAGATGCGGACATAATTGGTGCATCAAGAGTGTGCCTAAGTCAAGTCTTGTTTTCCCATAGACTTACATTACATATTTTTCAATTTGTGTTTTATGGAAGAAACATTCTTCAGAATTCCATGAACAAAATTGTTTGCCACTTGAATTTGATTCAGTGAATATATTTTCAACTCAATAAGAACATTTGGAGCATTGAATAGTGTATCTCTGAACTGTACTGTAAATTGAAATGCTGGCATCTACAAAAATGACATTCAAGTCGCAAAGAGAGAAGAAAGTCCCTCTATGCAATAGGTAATTTTATAATTAGCTGAATGGATGGGAAAATGATGGGAGAAATGACAAAGAATTTTTCTTGCATAAATCTTAGGGTTGGAAACATCTGTTTCTTGCAATCAAGTAAAATAAAAGTCAATTTTTTTAAACTTTCTTGGCAATTTTATCATGCAATGTCCTCATGTTGAGTCAGTGTCCGTATGACGGGCCTTTTTTAAGCCCTTTTCATTGAAAAATAAATGTCCCTACGTCGAATTGTCCTCATGTTGACGTGTCCGCATGTGGGGGTCTCACTGTACTAAGACGCTGGTACCTTGAAAATCCCGCATATTAAGAAGTACCACGCGCACATCTTATTTTTCTCAAAATATGAAGGAAAAGGGGGTTCGTAAGTGCCACATCACAGGCATGTACGAATTTTTAGAGAAGTTTTAGAAAGTTAGGTGTGCATTATACACACACAACATAGAGATTAGTTCACTTAGTTCACATCCACACCGGTTTCGTGCTGAGCAGCGTCGGGACATTCCTTAAGAATAAAATCCTTTGTTCGTATACTACACAATTCTTGACACTCCCACTAACGAGCTCAGCTTAAGTAAATATCAAGTCATCAGGTATTCGAAGACGAGGGACTCTGTTTTCTTCCAAGTCAAAACCGAGAGGAGTTTGTGTCATATTTCCGCGCATCACTTGTTATTCCATTGGAAAATTTCAAAAACACAAACTCAAGATACTGCACAGACGCACTGAGCAGACATACCAGAAGTTTCGTCGGAAAAATGTAAGCAGAAACGCGGTAAATAATGCATGGAGTAGAGAACTCCGCACAGTATTCACTTCGAAAAAGAAGCGTGAGACAGAAGTCTGCGACAAGGAATTCCCACGAACTCCATTGATAAACAAACGGACTAGTTTCGGTTCACATGTCAGGCTTGCGACTCGGGGATACGCTCTCTGGAATACAACCACCGCCTAGAAGAAATCACTGATACTTCAACAGAAATAAGTTCCTTGTCCGAATAGATTAAATGGAACTACAATTCGTATCACTCCGAGGCTTTTGTCTTCGAAAGAAAACCCGACGTCCAAACAATGCAAAGGGCACTGACTTCAGTTTAACGGCCCGTGAATATTAGTATACCGTTAGTGCTAAAAATTACTCAAGTGTTGTGAATGATGAGAGAAAATGGAACAAGCTGTTAGTATGACACGCACTTTGACCGAGTATACATTAAACATTAAAGAAAAATTATAGCGCGATTACTTCGAATGTAAAAACGGAATTAGACGAATCACGTCCATCAATTCCTTCAAAAATCTTCATATGTACGTACAGTATATCGTATTATATTCATTCATTCAGAAAATTTGGACCACCACACATGGATTGGAAGAAAATATTTCTCGCACATGATTTTTTTTAGCTTGACCAGAAATGAAAAAAAAAAATGTTTATCTTCCTGAAATAATCATCACTGCTTTCCCAGACTTTACATACTACTGATCTAAAATAAAAACGTCACGAGTCATGATAGAGCACTTCAGTCTATACGCAAACATCTCCAGAATAGGTCGCACCCTCATTCCCAGAGGAAAAATGTGCGGCCTATCCTCTCATGTATTAGGTGAACACAGCGTTTTCAGAAACAACACGGACGTACTTCGATGAGTATCGTTCGTTAGTCAACCGCCCACGAGTTTGAGTGAGCTTCACCAAGGAAAAAAAAAAAAGGAACAAGAGTACCTGAAATAAAGAATAACTCGCGAAGTAGAAAATTGCGTTAGTGCGAGAGAAAGAAGAAGCAGTACCTGTAGAAGCTCACGGTTGAGGGCGTCCTGTTGCGAACCCAGGTACAAAAACGGAAGGATCCTCGTCGGGCCGACATTTGTCACCGGGAGACACGCAACGCTCTTGCTAGGGTTGTCTCGGCGTGGAGGCGGACTGCGTGGTTAGGGGGGCGCGGCTGGAAACAGAAGCGTGTCTAGGCCCTTGAACCGAACTTTGAGGTTTTTAGGTGGACTCTTTCAAGCCGAAGAACGGATAAGAAACACCACTCCATCACGCCAACAACACGGATTAAAATCCCTCAACATCATTCGTTACACTCAGGGAAAGAAAACGGATCTCTGCCCTCCACGGAAATACAAACATGAGCACAAATCCAAGACCTTCGTTCGCGGAGAAAAACGCAACAATAAATCCTCGCACTATGGACTATGTTGCGAGAACGATCCCAACAGAGCCGCACCTCCGCCTGACGCACCAATCCCCCCGCGCCGACCTTTGTCTTCGCACAGATCCGGGAACTTGGCTTGAAACTCCAAAAATCCACCTGAGAAAGTTCGAGAAGAACGGATAAGAAACACCACTCCATCACGCCAACAACACGGATTAAAAACCCTCAACATCATTCGTTACACTCAGGGAAAGAAAACGGATCTCTGCCCTCCACGGAAATACAAACATGAGCACAAATCCAAGACCTTCGTTCGCGGAGAAAAACGCAAAAAGGAATGCTCACACTATGGACTACAGATCATTCTTCACATTCGAAGCTTTATTTTTTGAATGAATCCCTGTAAACCTCAGACCTTCCCTTCACTAGTAACAAATCATTTGGCCAGTAAAACATGACGGTAAAAGGAAAATGACATTTCCGTTTCAAATCAATCTTTCAGAATGGGGAAAAAATACTCGCTTTCAACACCTGAAGCATCGTTTGCGAGAACCGAAAATTAAATTACAATAGATCTTTCGAACTGTCTTCGTCGCAATCCTGAGACACCCTTGTGAAGTACCCACAGTGATAAATCATACGACCGGTGAAAAAAAAGATGGATGACGAAGCAACGTATTTCCGTTTCAATCGCCAAAACAAAGCCCGAATACTGCAACACTGCTCTTCATCAACTCCAACAATGTTCTCAAGTATTTCAATTCGGAACGTCAATTGACACGAAATCCCAAAACCATCCACTACGAAGCTTCCCTCGTAAATCCCCATCATTTCTTTCAACCACACGGATAATTCCATTCAGTTAACGATTTTCAATCGAAAAATTTCTCCAGCCTAAC
>CAJPEX010001307.1:0-61414 GCA_905338405.1 Notodromas monacha | reverse complement strand
TCTGGATATCCAGATGTTTCATATCTGAAAAAGTACGAGTTGAACCACGAAAATTACGAGTGGCATTCACTGCATGGTATTACTGCTGTTCAATGACCAGAATCAATTATCCGTACTGAAGGACCGTCACAGAAAGTTAAAACTAAAATGGAGTAATAGCGGCGACATCTAATTATTTTTCGAGGAATTTTTCTTTGCTGCTCTCAACCACCTCGCAATTGTCAGTCGTGCCGTTGCGTATCCTGTTGACTGATGCACTTGGTTGACGGTGTCCAGAGTTGTAAAATTGTTGCGTTATTCCTAGACTACATGTGTCTGTGATTCATCAATTGCGAAGTTATGGATCTTGTGAAGACCATTGCCGACGACGAGGATGTTGAAGAGGACAACTCTGAGGATGAATCCGACGTAGATGTAAGAAACAAGCGAAACGAATTCTGGGAATATATTTTGAATTAACATGGTGGTTTATTTTAGAAAACGAAACCCTCAGTTTTATCGAAACAGGCTAAGGGTGATTTTGACAATAAATTCCACTTTGTCGGCAACATTGACGAATATCATTATGACTCCTGGTCCGAACTTGCGAAATATGTGAAGGAGAAGAAGTATGTGAAGCGTTCGATTGATGAACGTATTGCGGCCTCAACCGTTTCCAGGAAACGACAGCAAGTAAGCAGGAAAATGCGTCTAGCTCGTGGCCGACTTGGAAATGTTTCAATTTTTTTTCAGGACGATGATCTCACGATGGCTATGCCGGATGTTGAAGTTGAAGATGACGCCGATCATTTGATGTCTGAAAGTTATGACGTGGTTTCGACGAAAGATAAGAAGGGGAAAAAACGTCCGCAACGGAGTGGTGATTTAGCGGGAGTCAAAGTGGAAGACGATGATGGATATTTTGAGAAAAATAAGCAATTCGGCCAAATTTCGTCCTTTCATCAAATGAACCTCTCCAGGCCTCTCTTGAAAGTAAGTCTTCCAAAACTGAACTTTGCAATGTGCTGTAGATGCAAATCTTCCGTCTGCTTCGATGAGATTTTAAAGCCAGAATGTCGTATTCCTAGCCCAGTGATATATTTTGAGTCATTGATTCCAGAAAAAATGTGATTAATCAATGCGGTGGTTCGAAGTAAACTAACTTTCTTCAAAATACAGTACTTGAATCCAGTCAAACCGGTTTTTTCGTAGTTCTGTAGTTAGTGGTTTAATGTGTTATTTGAACTTTTATCAGCGAAGAAGCTGGAATAGTACTGTATGCTAAAATCGAGCGTTTGAATGAATTTCTATGGGCTGGATTTCAACGGACACGCGTATCTCTCGGATATTTGGATGAGAGATCAGCTTGGTCGTTGCTTACCGAAAACGTACAGAAAAACTGTGTCTAGCCTAGACGCACTGGTACTATTCATTGAGCAGAGCACTATTTTTTTGTAATTGAATAATTGGTTTTAAATCGGATTGGACTGTTACAAAGTGTTTAGTGCCGTCTTTCTTTAGGCAATCACGGCCATGAATTTCGTTACGCCCACTCCGGTACAAGCAGCTGCTATTCCTGTTGGGTTGCTTGGTCGTGACATTTGTGGATGTGCAGCTACCGGAACAGGAAAAACTGCAGCCTACATGCTGCCAATTCTCGAACGACTTCTGTTTAAACCCCATGGTTCATCGGGGACAGCGGTTACCCGAGTCCTGGTTCTCGTACCTACGCGTGAATTAGGCGTTCAGGTTTTCCAAGTTGCAAAGCAGCTTTCGCAATTCACGCGCATTCAAATCGGACTTTCCGTCGGTGGATTGGACATCAAAGCACAAGAAGCCTCGCTTCGGTCGAATCCAGATATCGTCATTGCCACGCCGGGTAGATTGATCGACCACATCCACAACACCCCCACGTTCCACCTGGATGACATTGAGTTGTTAATTCTTGATGAAGCTGATCGTATGTTGGATGAACATTTTGCGGATCAGTTGAACGAGATCATCAAGGAATGTAGTCCAACGCGACAGACAATGTTGTTCTCTGCTACTATGACAGAGTCTGTGGAAGATCTCGCAACGTTATCTTTGAAGAGACCTGTCAAGATTTTTATAGATTCGAATCAATCTGTGGCTGAAAATCTGCAGCAGGAGTTCATCAAAATTCGGAAAAATCAGGAGGTGATTCACTGAACATTCAAAGTGTTCAATTTTGGTTAGCGTATTTGTTCGATGATGAAACGCACTTTTTCCCTCGAATTGAGTGGCAAAATTGACAAAATTTAAAAATTTAAATTAGCGTGAATCAAATTTTTGTTCGAAATGCGTTTTTTACTCCCAGAAGAAATTTTTTCGAATCTTTTGACATGAGAAATGAAGATTGAATGCAAGTGAATACGTTGATAATTTTGTTGTTGAAAAATCTTACAGAATGACCGGGAGGCAATTCTCGCCGCATTGCTCACCAGAACCTTTCATGACCACGTGATCGTATTCGTGCCAACGAAGAAAGGAGCACATCACCTCCACGTGCTTCTCGGCCTTCTTGGTATTAAAGCCGGGGAATTGCACGGTGATATGAACCAAATAGAGCGACTCAATACTCTCAAGCGCTTTAAGGAGGACGAATACGACGTTTTACTCGCCACTGACGTCGCAGCCCGTGGATTGGACATTTACGGAGTTAAAACAGTGATAAACTACGAGCTTCCGAACTCCTTCCAGCATTACATTCATCGAGTGGGTCGAACAGCCCGAGCAGGTCGCGTTGGTCGCTCAGTATCTCTTGTCGGTGAGAAGGAACGGAGACTGTTCCGGGAAATCATCAGAAATTCCAAGAATCCTGTCAAAAGTCGCTCGATCCCATCCGAAGTCATTGCAAAATTCAAGCAAGATTTGGAAGACATGTCGGTCGAAGCAGAGAGAATTTTAGAAGAGGAAGCAACCGATAAGGAATTGAAACGTGCGGATAATACCGTATGTCGCGCGGATCAGATAATGAACAACAAAGAACCCCCTGCGCCTGGACGAGAGTGGTTTGAAAAGCGAGGCCAGAAACGACCCCAAGAAGACCAGCCAATGGAACCGATGTCTGGTCGCAAGAAGAAAAGACTCGAAGACAAGCAACACCGCCTGCAAAAGAAACTCAGCAAAGAAGTGCATCCCTTAAATTGGAGGCATCAAAGGAAGATGGATGCGCTACAAAAAGAGGCGGATTTCCAAGTTCGTTGTGCGAAACGGGCTGGAAAACAACCCCGAATTCGTGCTTTCAACGATAGAAATGGAATGGAAGATCACAGCAAGCCTTCCAGATCTTTTGAAGTTGACCTCACGAACACTTCCCGCCAAGCTGTGAAGAAACTCAAATACAAGTTAGTTCTACTTTTCTTAATTTGAATGCGATGACATTTTCAAAATGCGTATGAAATTTTCATTCAAGGACCACGGAGTTCAGAAAAGAGGAAAGGCAGGCAAAGAAGCCGTTTTTCGGGCAAGGCGGTCGTCAAACACGAGTTACTAAACAAGGGAAGAAAGAAGATGGATTTGCTGGAAAGAAACACGGTGGATTTGCTGGAAAGAAACAAGGTGGATTTGGTGGAAAGAAAGAAGGTGGATTCGGTGGGAGGAAACAAGGTGGATTTGGTGGAAAGAAAGAAGGTGGATTTGGTGGAAAGAAAGAAGGTGGATTCGGTGGGAGGAAACAAGGGGGATTCGGTGGAAGGAAACAAGGGGGATCCGGTGGAAAAAAACAAGGCGGATTCCATGGGAAGAAACAGGGTGGATTTAGTAAAAAGCGGTAAAGAGTTTGAATAAAGTCTTGAGTTTTTTTGCTTGATGAAATTCATCGTGCATCAACTACTATACTGCAACGAGACTTCGTTTTTCAGTTCACTATTGATCAGAAACTGTGATGATATGTATTTTTTTCTATTTTAGGTGATCCGTGAACTAGCTTCCTTTCGGTTTTGCTTTTATTCTGGTGTGTTCCACGATGTCTCCTCAGTATAAACTCATTTATTTCGACGTTGCTGGTCGCGGAGAAATCATCCGATTGATTCTCCATCAAGCTGGGGTCCATTTCGAAGACCAGAGGATAAATAAGGAGAAATGGGCTGAGTTGAAGCCAAGTGAGTTGGTTTGAGATTAATGCCTTTCTTCGCTTAATTGAGAGATATGTTTTGGTGTAGGCATACATTTTATTTCCATTTCTTTTAGCTGTGCCCTTTGGTCAGCTTCCAGTTTTGGAAGTAGATGGGAAACTCCTCGCGCAGTCTCATACCATCGCGAGGTACCTCGCTAACGCGCACGGACTTGCTGGCAAAAACTCTTGGGAATCTGCTCTTTGCGATCAATATGTTGACGCCATCATCGACTTGACTATGCATTACAGGACCATGCGGTGAGTATGTCACATTTGCTTCTGACTGAACGCGTCTAATGGCACCTTGCAGTACTCAAGTTGAAAATATTATAATTTTTCTACAGGGCGATGGCTCGATTTGGAAATTAGCATCTTGCAACATTTAAACTTTGATATAAACCCTACTTACCTGGGTTTACGAGGCTATGGATTTTACTTTTTCCGACCCTTGAAACCGAAGAAATTTGCAGGCATATTTCTGATGTTCTGTCAATCATCATACAATGTTAAGCAAAACCTATTCTACGAGGGTTCTAACAAAAGTTCTCGGAATGAAAATGAAGATGGCGTCTAATCAAGCTGGAAAAAAATTATTCTTTAGGGCAACCATATTCTTTGGCACAAAAAAATGTTGCCCTAAAGAATAATTTTTTTCCAGCTTGATTAGACGCCATCTTCATTTTCATTCCGAGAACTTTTGTTAGAACCCTCGTATATGATAAGTCTAAAAGGCCGTGAATTTAATTTTAAAATAAAAACGAAATATTCCCAAAAACGAAGCATTGCATTGATGAAGTACGATTTGAAGCTCGCGTCGATGCCCTTTCTAGTGTAATTGACCCTTACAAGAATCATATGACCACCATTTCACTGAAAAAATCTATTCCGAGAGTCTTCAATTGCTTTCTCGTTTTAACGCTGTGAATGACCAGTTGTTCCGTGTGCACTTTATTCATGCGTTAATCTGAGGCTTCGAAAGGTGTTGAATGGACTATTTCTTTGAACTTGCTAACTTTTTTTGCCATCATGAAATTTAAATTTTCCATGTGGCCGTACGACGCCTTCTATTTTGAGACGCAACCTAATTTTCAGAAAACACAATCGGGAGAAAGTTCCTCATATTTTTGTGAATACCTCTTCCAACATCGTATCTTTTGACTTGTTCATCGATGGTGCGGTGAATCTCATAGCGATAAAAGAGAGGAAAGCGTCATTACGAAGTGTTTGCCTCCAGATAAGGCTCTTATTATTTTTCCCTCACAAGAGATGCGGCGCAATGCAGAAAAGATACTTAACGGCCTCCCACTTTTTCCAGATATGGCAAGAGTGACGCGGAGAAGGAAGAAGCCAAGAAGACTTTGCTGGAAAGTGCGCTCCCAGTTTTCTGCCAGCGAATGACGACGAAAATTGACGCGAATCCATCCGGTCTGCTCGTGTCCGACGAAGTTACCTGGGCAGATATTTACCTTGCTCACGGAATGGACGTGCTTGAGGCTGCTGTTCCAGACTGTCTTGAACCGTATCCGCGGATTAAAAAAATTCAGGAACACGTTTTCGGGCTGCCGAATTTGAAAGCATACTTGGATAAACGTGGTCCGCTCCCGAAAGTGTGAACGGTTAGGCGCTTTAACGTCAGGGACAAATCATGGCAGACAAATCGTGGTGTCTTTTTAATAGCGGTAACCCCGGAGCAATTTTAGAGGGTTCAAAGGTGCTTTTAACGGTAATTTTCACTGTGCTTAATACGATCATTCCGTGCTTTTCGTTCAGATTTCAGAGCAGTATTTCTGGGCACTTGGCGATCTTCGCACTATGTTCTGTACGGAAACGTTGGGAGTAAAATTTGAAAGAAAATTCGGGCTCGTGTCTCGCATTCGACAATTCATGCGGTCAAAATACTGTACTCAAATTTCTATCCGATGAATTCCAGATTTACTGAGTTTTGAGACTGCTGAAACCATGGTGCCTAAGTACAAGTTGTTATACTTTGACGTACCCGGTCGTGGTGAAGTCATAAGGATGCTGTTTCATTATGCTGGGGAACCTTTTGTGGATGAACGTATTCCGCGAGAGGAATGGCCGACTATCAAGTCAAGTAAGTGAATTTCTATTCTTTCGAAAAACCTCTCTTATTCGGATTCAACAACTTTTTTTTATTATGACGAGGATATCGTTTTTATCTGTTAACTTGCGAGAAATTTAGCGAGACATTCCATGACAAAAATGTCTTTCCTTTTCGGATGAAGCTGTTTTTTTAACGAAATAACTTAAAAGTAATTTTGATAGATTCTGTTCAAGTCTCAATAGTCTTAACGAGATGCGAAGTAGGATGTTAATTCAACATTGGGCTTTTTTATGTCGACAATTCTAGCCTGTCAACAATTTTTCAAAAATTTGCTCGCGTTAGCCAAAAATCACCTCAAGTGAGCTAACAGTTATCGATGAAAACTAACATAATCTACCTTAGTTTTCTTGCTTTTTCGTGGCCTGGCCGAACAAACTGCAATAAATTCAGGCTAAATTTATTTTACCGTGAAGGATGTCACGAGTTGAAATTGAAAGAACCGAAGGCCTATTGTGAATGCATCGTGTTACGGTGCATGTTCACATACTAACTTACTTGAGTGTCTGGAAGTGAAGTATTTATACCACTTTTCCACAGGAAGTTATCTGTTCTATCTTCCCTGCAGCAACGCCATTTGGTCAAGTTCCTGTCTTGGAAGTGAACGGACAGCGTTTGGGGCAAAGTCACGCGATTGCCCGCTATGTAGCTCGGGAGCTTCATCTTACTGGGAACACGGCGTGGGATTCGGCGCAATGCGATCAATACGTTGATGCCATGATCGACTTACTATCTTATTTCGTCGTATGGAAGTATTCAGGTCGGACGGATGCGGAGAAAGAAGCCGCAGAGAAAACGCTGTTCAGTGAAGCGCTTCCGCAGTTTTGCCAGCGGATATCGTCAGCAATTTCCAATAATTCCAGTGGACTTCTGGTTTGTGACAAGGTAAGAAAAAGATCGTTATGCCCGCCTTTTTTTTTTAGCTGGATTTCCTCGGGAAATGTTACCAACTGATGAGAGTGTCTTTTTTTTTAAAGCGAATACCGGCTTTTTGATGAAGGAGAGTGTCTCAATGTTTCTATTTTCGGGGACCATGTTTTAATGAATTTTTCGATCACGTGAAGTGTGTCAAGATTCGTCGAGTATAACTGATTGAAGCTGCCAAACGCAAAAATTTTTTTTTATCTCGTATAAATTTCACCTGGAACCTTTTTTTCCCTTTGTAGCTCATTCTGCGAATCAAGTAATCAGTCAAGAAAAATTCCCCCTTTTTGCAGGTTACCTGGGCTGACATTTACTTGACTTTCGTGGTGCAAATTTTGGACGGTGATGAGAAGAGATTCGACACGTTCCCAGCTATCAAGGAACTAGCTAACAAGGTTTTGTCGAAGCCGACGTTGGAAACATATATGAAAAAGGGATAACTGTGAACTAAATTGTTGCGGATTGTCAAAGGAAATTTTTCAAAGGTTTCTTTTTTTTTCGGGGACAGCGTTCCATTCGGGCCAGTGAACTTTCTTCTCAAGCTTCGAAATGCATTCCATGTTTACCTGTGCATCATGAAATTTTATTTTCAATCACTTCGGTGACTGAGAGCTTCACCCGAATATTCTTCGTATGTTCGCAGGCAGAAAGCCCCGTGTTTTGCCCTTTATTTCATAGTCATTCAGAAAATATTAAAGAAATGGCGCCTACGTATAAATTGATTTATTTTGATATGCCCGGCCGTGCGGAATTCATTAGAATGTTGCTGCACCAAGCTGGGGTCGAATTCGAAGATTTCCGGTTCCCAAGAGAAGCTTGGCCATCGCTAAAGCCAGGTGAATTTCCGTTTTTATGTTCGAAAATCCTGAAGAAATGAAATGTGTGTACGCGATCGATTCTCGCGAAATTTAGCGAAAGTTTTTTCCATTTTGCTCTCGAATTGGCTATTCCCCCATTTGATGTTTCTGAATACTTTTCAAACGAATACAGTACCCCCGAATTTCACTGATACTTTTGTAATCCTTGCTGGGATTGTCAGTTTTTCGCGCGCCGTCTGCATCTTCCTTTGTGCACAGTGTTCAGGGCAAACTTAAAGCAATCAGATCATTCCGAAGGGTTTTCTGGATCAAATCTTCTGAATTTTTAATAATAGTCCACCAAATTTTCGTATGACCACCAATCCAATGCATCACAGTGACGCCTCCATCAATTCATGAGTTCGAAGTTGATCTTCTGCACTATCTTGCGAAGTTTCGAGTAGTTCAGTAAAAAACATTTTCCAGGTATACCCTGTTCCGAACATTTCCCAATAATCCCTTGAAGTCATTAAATAGTTTCCAAGTGTTATTCAAAAATTTCTAGGTTGAATGGAAATTTTCCGAAATCGGAATTCGTAAGATTACCGTAGAGAAAATTTTGCAAATCTTTTGAGAATTTTCTGGAAAGGTAAAAAATTCATTTTTGCGCAGGATTTTATTTTATGCACAATAGACACCCCTCGTAGCTTTATGCTTCAATATTTTTCCGTATCGTTTGTTTTGAGTTCTTATTCAAGATGTTGAGTGCTCGTTGAAGCCATTTCAAGTTCCCTTTTGAAGAGTTTAAAAAAACCCCATTAATGTGTCTAGTCAAATGACCAGGTATCCTTGGCCGGATAATCGGATACTATTGTAAAATTTTGTCTGACGCTTGAGGAAAAACTCAGGAATGACATAACTTATTGTTACTGATCTTCTGACAAGCATTCTTTCCTTTAACCTGACGATTAAACTATGGGAGAAAAAAAAATGATCAAGAAGTAGGATATTTCGAAATATGCACAACGCCTTGTTACATCTCATGAAATCAAAATTCCATGTACCGATAATCAGATGTCCGGATAACTAGAGTTGTGTATTTTTTTTCTCTCTAGAAATGCCCTTTGGTCAAGTACCCGTATTGGAAGTGAACGGGAAGAAGTTGAGCCAAAGTCATGCGATTGCCCGTTACATCGCACGTGAACATGGTTTGGCTGGCAGCACTGCGTGGGAATCCGCTATTTGCGATCAAATGGTCGATGCCATCGTCGATTTGCTGCAACCGTATGCCGTGTGGCAGTAAGTTTGACAACCTATTTTCTCTTTTTTTTTCCTGAAAAACCAAAGATATTTACAGGCCGATTATCATACAGTGACGAATAAATTATCTCAAGATTTAACAGTTGTCTGGGTTCTATCGCAACATTGAATAACGTCCACCAATTTCTTCAGTAATTTAGTCATTCATTCAGTTTCTATTCAATTTTTTAAGAATACCATTCACTCTTTTAGATATCACGGAAAGACAGACGCCGAAAAAGAAGATGCGAGAAGCAAGCTACTGAATGTCATGTTCCCGTCGTTTTGTGATCGGATGGTTAAATCTATCAAAAAGAACAACGCTGGCTGGCTCGTGTGCGATCAGGTAAGGACGATCTGATGGACGGATTATCGAGTTAAAATTATCTATCAACTGAGTTATACTCGGGCATTCGGGTTTAGATATTTACTCGAAAAAAACGCGCTTTTTAAGTTGTTCAAACCCTAAATATTTAAAACATTTTTTCCAATAAAGGGAAGCATCTTATATAGGATGGTATCTTGTATTTGAAGTAAATGATCCCTCTAACCAGCGCAACCATGGAGTAGAACAAATTAAAATTTTGCAAAGAATAAATTTCTGCGATGTGTGTTTTTTTTTCGTGGAAGGTATTATAGAGGCTTCAAGCCCAATTTCCAATCCGTTGTTCGAGAAGATCGAGCTCGTAACTGAAGTTTAAATGAAAATTGGCGAAATCCTTTGATTCTGAAAATAATTTATGTTATTAAAATGTGTGTGCATAAGTTTTCTATTCGCAAACGAGATAATTTTCATTTTCGAGGTCTTGAGGATTGATAATCGATGCAGTTTTATTGTGCACCTGAGTAAATGCTGCACCTGCCCAGAATATTACTTCGAATATAAAACTAATGTTCAGCTACGGATGCTTCGTGGGTCCCACGAACAAGAAAGATTTTATTCTGTAAATTACAGTTGAACCTCGATAACTCGAACTTCTCCAACGCAAAGGTTTCTCCTCTTGAACGTCTGTAACTGGAATTTTGATGCCTTCTGGCTTTTTTTTTTTTTTTGACACAGGGACTAGAAAATTGAAAAAATAATTTGGTGTGTTTTGAAGGGATGTGAAAGACTAATTGGGCAAATGAACCCCTGCTTCCAAGTTCTGTCAATTCATTTAAGAAGAAATTGAATGCCCAGAATATCACCAATTAAATTTTCCTGAAATGTATCTTTCTTTCCCACGTAAAAATGCTTGTTTCCTTATTTCGAAACATCCCTAAATCGAATTATTTTGCTGGTCCCTTGAAATTCGACTTGAAGAGGTTCAGCTGTACATCTAAACACCTGTGGAATTTCAAACTCATGTGTGTTTCCCATTGGCTGTAGGTGACCTGGGCCGACGTCTATCTGGCATTCATTGCGGAAACCCTGGAGAAAGCCGAACCAGGAACTCTGGAAAAATACCCTGAAATTGCGGAGTTTCAAAAGAAGGTCTACGATTTGCCGAACATGAAAGCCTACCTGGAGAAGCGTGCATAAATTCGCCTGCGAGACATGAGCTCGTTTAGGCCAGTGCGACCTGAAACAAAGATGAAAAAGGAACGCGACCCGGACTCGTGCTTTTCGACGATTAAACTGGCTGAGCGATACTCACGTTTTTCAGAAACGGAAGTTCGAATGACGCACGATGCCCTTTTGGAATGACCTCATCTTCGCGACAGAGGAGTAGTTTTCCCCGAGGGATGCAACGCACATTCCCCCCCAGCCCAAAAAGAAATGTTTCGTGAATTTTCATGAAGTCTTGAGCTTTACGTGGGTAGGTTTGATGATGTATTTCGCGCTGCGCGTTTGTTGCAAGTGAGAGTATTTCTTCGTCGGAGGTTGTTAGTGGCCTATTGTTAGCAACGTTAATGGTGTTAATTTCTTCATGTGATACTGGAAGTAGTGATGAATCTCAGTCCCGTCTGGGAGCTTTTTAGTTATCTTGGAAAGCAAATACACGTCTGTTCACGCATATTGAATTAGTTTTTGTCAGCCCGCATGTCTGATTAATGGTACTGTATAATGATTCATGTAGAACTGCAGGGGATCTGTGCTGAAGTTGGGGAGATTTTTTTGGTTTCAAATATAAATTCTATCTGTATCCAATTCAGCTTTGTCCGATGCTCACCCCGTCTTCTTTTGTTGGGTAAGGTTTTATTTTGAAGCAATGATCAGATGCAAATTGCTTAAAAGGTGTCAACTTTGCTGTGTTCGTGCTGGAAAAGGCTGTTATTCTTTGGAACTCTATGTATAAGTAGAGTAATTTATCCTGCAGTATTTAAATTAATGATCCTGCACCTCATCCATCCCTAGAAACAGCTCTGGAGAATGGCAACTTAGTCAGAAGATGCCTGACAACTTTTTTGTTGGAAAGTATTGTACGATTTTTTGCATATCCATACCGAATGCAAGCCATTTTACAATACAGTATTTACACGAAATGCGCTCATTCGAGTGACACTCCCAGAGTTTTCCGCCCAGGGGCATATAGTTCTCATACATCAGGTTTCCTTCTATGCTTGACGTTCAGTTGACTACAGCAGCGCCCAGTTGTGCTGTCACCCTTGATGCTGCTGCTGCTGCTGGAAGAATATTTTATTATACAACCTTCCCCGGCCTTATTCTGCGAAACCCGCGGACCTGCGCCGGAACTCGACCCAGCAGGCAGTGGGTCTCTCTCTCTCCCTCTCCTTTATCGTCGGGGACTCGACGTCAGAGGAAGATACGCTTTGCGGAGAAGTAGTACAGCTGGATCTTTATATACGCGTATATCGGAACCTGGCCACATCAGGGGATCCTCTTCATACATACCTTCGTGCATCATATGGGAGTGTCAAGCATCTACATGTAACCAGGGTTTTTGTGTGTGCTGCTGTCCTTTTTATTTGCGATTTTTATGGAAGAGGATAACGGGGTGTTGGATTATTACATAGGAAATTTCAGTGTCTTGCCTCTTGAGTGGTATTATGATTCACCCGCGGGTGGATTAAATCTGGATCCATTATTTGTGCAAATAATCTCAATCATAAAGAGATTTGCGCTTTCTCTTTATATTATTTGAGTTTCAGACTTTCAGTGCAGTGAGGCACATCATAGTTTGAGTGCTGGATGTGGGTTGTTGTTTTGTGTTTTATTTTTGCATTAAGGCCAGGAATTAAGTGAGATGTGATGCTTATATACAACAGCGACTTAACACAAATTATATTTTATTTTTGTTAGAACACGTTTAATAATGAATAGTATAAATGTATACTAAGCATAATTTTGAATTTACCGAGTTGTGACGGAATTACATCCGATGGTTGATTTTTTAAGGAAGAACAAACTATTAAATGTTAATGTCGAAACGAAAATCCAATAAAAAATCGTATTAAAAATTGAAACGATGTTAGAAAGAACATTAGTCCGAGTGGAGCATGAACGTGATTTTTTATTAGTTAAATAAATAAAATGAAAAACGCGTTCCGCCTAATTCTCAATACTGTACTTCATTGTAATTATGACTATGAAGAAAATATACATTACTGTAATTTTACAATTTTTTGTCACAGCATCTATATAAAAATGGAAGGGATCATCATCAGAATCTCAAGCGCACGCATGCATCTAAAATATCTATCGTCTGACACAGCAGTATTTTGGGACGTGTTGTAAATCCTTACTAAAATATCCAAGTTTTGCTTTTAATTATTTGGCGAAACAAGTGGAAAACTAGCCAGAATTCTTTCGATTTCACAGTTGATATAAAATGTCGCAAAACACCGCCGAAAAAAAGGTTAAAACTGGCTCTCCTTATTTTTTTCTGCGATTCTTTCCTTCGCCGTTCGTCATGTGAGGATTTTCTGTTGGATGTTCTTTTTATAGCTTATGAAGGTCAAAGAGCACGAGGCGGAAATCCGTTTGGAAAGCCGACATGAATGAACAGCTTTTTATTCAACATATAGTATCAAAGGGTTTATCGAAGAAGCAACGCTTCATCGATCATCACTTTTCTCTGTCATCATCCTCCGGGTTTTCTGCCAGCTGTTCGTGATTCATCGCCTTTGAGTAATTCCATCAATAACTCGTAGTACGAGTTTCATATCCTTGTAACGAACCTGAATTCATTTCAAATCTCTGTACGACGATGAGAAATTTTCAAGACCCAAAAGGTTCGTCATAATAAAAATGCTTTGTATCGAAATTTGTGTACGAAATTGTTGAAATTTTTTTTCTTATTCAAGTATTAATTCTCTGAAATCTGAGTAGCACAAATCAATATTAATTTTTAAAATGTTTTGTTGTTTTTGATAGAATACAACATGCTTTACAGCATAAGTCCTCTTTTAGATAAAAACCAAAAATAATGCGAATTTCCTAACGGGTATTTATTAAATGGTTTTAATTATCGCATAAAACAGAAAATGAATGTAAAAACCTTGATATTTTAGTGCTGTCAACTTTTCTGGTTTTAGTTGAGTGAAATCTGCAAATTTTCTCCAGTTATCCCAGCTAAAATGTTGGTACAGTATATGCTTTTTTACTCGGGATTTTTCGGGCATTCGGCATCAGCAAGCGTTGTACGTGTTCCAAGCACCTTTGATTTCAATTTAAATAATGTACTCGTCCGGTCAAATAATTTTCGCACAGTATTTTATATCTTCAATTCGAAATTTACAGAAAAATTGACGACACAATTTTTTTACAATGTATCAACATGGATGACGAAGCCAAAGATAATTATTCCGGGGATGACAGAATGCAGTTTTTCTGTCCCAGTTCCGCGCACCCTTAGTCACAGAAAACTGTGTGCTTTCAAATATTTTTCAACTTGGAAAAATATCCAAAAAATATGATATTCACGTTTTTTTTTGTCCAGGAAACATTTGAAAATATTCATCCAGTTCAAAAAAGAAAAACTATGCATAAAAAGGCCATTCATTGAGCCGTGATATAAGGTACACGCTGTAGCAAACTTTTATCCTGATGTGAGATTTTACAAAACAACTTATCGCGGCCTTGATTCCTTCTGCAGCAACCGTGAGTTCAGTTTGTTGATTGGGCAAATAAAATTTAGGGAAACGCAAAATTTTATTTCATATTGACCAAACGGGCGCTGTGAAATTCGTCGCGACATTGATTCATTCGTCTTCTTTTTTTCTAGCATTATTTTCGTGAATTTCAATTAAAATAATTGACCATCCTCCTCGAAACAAAATACATGTTTTGATGTCGGAATCAATGGCTTGATCGTCACCGCTTGACGTCAAAAAAATAGTTTACGTATATAGACCCACATATGAATTGAAATGTGGATTAATCGGATCTTTTCAATAATTTTCCTGAAACTTCTCGTATTTCATCGCGTCTCTTCATTTCACACTCACGACTCCTGGAGTCCCAGTCAGCAATTGGAAGAAAATGCGAGCAAATCCTCGTTTCAAAATGTCTCCGTCATCGTCAGACAAGACTCTGCTGTCACGCCAAAAAATAACAAAACCAGCACCACTGATTCACCGGGCATTATTGGACTCACAGCACCTGCTGGCAACAAGTCTGCCAAAAATGGAACGAAGGTCTCGATAAGCAAGGACTCGAATGTGGCAGAAATGCAGAAAACGACAATCGAATCCAATGACTGGGTTTGGAAGGTGTTCTTCTGGTCATTCCTGGTCATTTTGCTCGCTTTCGGGCTCTGTGTTTTGGCATACGACTGGCATAGTGACTGGAGAATCCACAAACAATCGATGAGGTGATTTTACAGACAACACACCTGTTTCAAAAAAGGGAGAAAAAAATGTACGAGGGTTGTTTCATGAGTCTTGCAACGACAGTATTTCAAATAGATCGGTTTGGTCAATTAAAAAATCATTTTTTTATTCACATAAACCTTGTCAAGGGGCAACACTTCAGTGCCCTTATTCAACACACTCTCCGCCAATTTCAATGCAATTTTTCATGCAATAAATCCAACGATCAAAACAGTGGCGAAAATCGTGTTCAGACTAAAATTTTCCTGGGGCAACAAAAAACAACTATATTCTCTTGACTGATGCATTTACTATGCTGTATTAAATTATGAATATTCCTTCAATAATTTCTTGAAAGAAGACGAGGATAATTTTTTGGGTTATTTTTATGCACGATAAATACCATGGAATTCTTTGCCGTTCATATCCTCTTTGAATTTTTTATTTTTTTTGTCTGCAGGTATAGTATAAATTCGAAATACAGAAAAAAACGGAGCCGAAAATTTAAAACACAAATCCTGCGGAAAAATGATGATGAATAAATGCTTTACAACTATGATCACGATTTTTTCCTGTCAAATTATTCTCGCTTATCAAATCGCACACAGTTTCGACGGATACCTGCTTTATATGAATAGATGGTAAAAATAAATAAATATCTCTCACATGATATTCCTCTATCTCCAGGATTTTTATTCGGTATCATTTTTGCAGAGAGGATATGGGATCATACAGATATTCGACCTTGCAAAGAAAAGACCTCGATGACGTCATTGACACCTGTGAAGAAGATGACATCGATACTTCGGAGACTCCAGTTGACCACGTGAGCAAACTCAATTTATTGACACGAAATCACGCAGGCGAAAAATAATTTCACCTGCGGTGAATATGCGGCGAATAATTTGGTGCAAATAATAATTATATATATATATATATATATATATATAAGCCACATGTTTCCACCAAAATCTGATTTACAAAATAAATAAATAAATATATTTATTATTAGAGTGAATGGTATTTATTTTGACTATGCATAAGCCACATGCATAGTCAAAATATAAACCATCCATTCTGATAAAATGGATGTTAATTTTCATTTTCAGGGGAATCCACCGATATTGGAAGTGAACACCAGCATTGTCACCCCGGCCCAATTACAAAATGGCAACTCTTGGTGCGGGAATGCGAACAGAACATCTGCAACTGATTTGAAGCAGTTACTGGAGTTGGACTCTGACGAGGTATAGTATATGGTAAAAATTTCGAAATTTCACACTGCAATATTTTCATTCAAAAGAAAGCTAGGGAAACGCTGGAAAAAAACATTAAACTCAAAAGAATTTCCTGAATCGAAAAAAAATTAAAAAGAGGGCAAAAGATTTTAATACTCCACAAATAACTGTCACCAGCATATGAGAGCATATATATATATATATATATATATATATACTGTATATATTAAAAATGTTTTTAAAATATTTTCACTGCTGAAAGCAAGTCCCATGAAATATCATTGAAAATGTTCTTCAGACACAGCAGTGGATGCAAAATGAGAAATTGCCCAGAACGTATCTTTTCTAATTTTATTGAAATGTGGGATAACAAGAAAAAAAGACTTTTCTTTGACAATTGGAAAAAAATGCGAAAATAAAATGCACGTCCACCAATATTCAGCCTGCAACTTGAACGAAATTCCGCCGAAGATTTTGTTCAAAAGTTTTCTGAATTTTACAGTATACAGTATTTGCCTTCAAGAGGTTCAAAACAGTTTCCAATCTTAATTTATAATATACAGTATTTCCTCCCTCCTCTGTGACCGAAAAACATGCCTGACTTCGTTTTTCATAGGAGTACACTGTACTAACTTCATAAAAGTTCGAACTGGTTTTGGGGGACATTATACGAGCTTCTTAATTATTCATGCTCTTCAATTTTGTTCCCTGATGTAAGATTCTAAAACCTCCGATGCGTATTTTAAGGTTTGTTTTTTACAAACACAAATTCTTCCATTCGGGGAAATTATCTTCTCATTTTCATTGTTTTGTTTTATAGGAGCTGATTCATTGAAGCCGCAAAATATTCTTCGAAGGGACGGAAAACGTCGACTTTTCACAATCATTTAAATGTTTTCTTCGAGATGTTTATTCTTTCGAAAACAACGAAAGGATCCTAATAAACATGTTGTTTATATTTATTGATGCGTGAATGTGGGATATTTAGATTTTAAATTGTTAGGATGCCTTGTACAGTATAAGGATGCTTTATGGCTGTTTTTATTTTCATCAGAATTAAGTGCAGTACCGTATATTAAAGGGTTGTTAAAACTGATCTCCATTCAACTTCGGTGTTTTTCGATTGTATTCGTTTTGCGTGATTCAAATTGGATTCTACATGATTCCAGCTGCGTGATTTGAAAAGGAAATGATGCATTTATTTTCTGCATCTATTTATCAGTTTTAATCGATGGGGTATACTTCAAATTGATGTGACAATACCTGTATATATTTGTTCGTGCATTTTGAAGAAGTGAATCGGGATTATATTCACATTTTGTTTATGATTCGCGACTAAGGCTGGATCTCAGATAGTTTTGTTGGACGAGGTTCAATTTTTCCCCCGAAATTTTCAATATTTGTCCCGGTCGGTTTTCGAGGCATTTCCTTGAATTATTATTTTTCTGATTGTTCAGTATGGGAAATAATGAAACTGGTTGTGCATCGTTGTCGCTAATTTTCTGCTATTTTCGAGTCCTGATTGATTTAATCCCGAAAAGGCGAACAGTCCCACATACGAGACCATACACGACCGTCCATCTGGTTCGGATCTTCCCTCTCCGCGAAAACCCCGGAAATCAGCTCAAGCATTGCGTTTGCAGCGACACCTATTTGAAGAATAATAAATTGTAGAAACATTTTCCAAGCAGCGGGCACACGATGTCACAAAAAGCAGTCAGAGAAAAAGCTAACCACGTCTTTCTGGAGATTGACGAATTGTTTGAGTCCTTTCAAAAAATGTTTACTGCATTACGAACTTTTCCACGATACAGTAATTTCTATCTTGCATCGAATGTAAAGCAAATACAGTATAGCATTGTGCAGTATCTTGGTTGGCTGAATTTGTCATTCCTATTATATTACAGCCTTGCGAAATGATACATTTTGTCAAAAACCAGCACCGGCCAAAATTAAAATTTCCAGTTTATATCCCAATTATCTCTTTATATTGTTTAATACACTTTAATTGCCTTGCTAGTAACCTTTCTAAGTCAAAACTGTTATCTTAGACCTCCATTTATTGTTGGATTGGTCAGGCATTTACTGCTAAAATTGTGCTACATATACTTTTACAGCAGTATATTAAAACAGCTGTTCTAGAGAACCAAAGGAAAAAATATGCATATTATTTTTTCATGCTCCCCACTACAGGTATTAGGAAATTTCCTGCAGGTATAGGACATATGTGTACAATGAAATCTTCAAATTTCGCAGAAAAAATCCATTCGTTTATACCTACACAAATGGAATTCAAATTCCATTATGCCTAAGAACTATTCGAATTTCCATTTCAAGTTTTAACAGAAATTCCAGAAGCTACCAGTAAAATTTTCCCAATTCAATTGTGCTTCTACATGGTGGCTTCCTTCAATGAAAACTGTGAGATGAATTGCTCTCTGGAACGTTCAGTATTAGGTGTCATTTGAATCATCACTATAGCCTTAATTAAATCAAGAAAATCCGAAACGCAGACTAATCAGAGTGAAATTAAACTAGCCCAACCAATAAATGTAGCACCAAGATCATTCAATTCAACCTATACACAGTGAGACCCTGGCATACAGATGATTTGACCAAGGGATATATTTAATTCCTTAAAAAATCTGCCCATCTGGGCGCAATTTCTCAAGATACAGACAGTTTTGCAACATTTCTATAAAAAAAGGAAATTTCAAAACTTGGATATCTCTTGATCAAATTAAGTTTTTTTATTCTAAGAATTAAAAATGAATTCCATTGTAAATGTACTTAAATTTATCATAAAAATCAGTTTAATTTTATGCTTCTTTTTTTCCGAGTATTATCAAATAATCCACACCTGTGCACTTGATAGCAGGAATTTTATTGGTTCTCAGCTTTCTGGGATCATTTTAATACCAAAAGGTTATTCTGTGTGGTTTTCTTCCACACAGTTAAATTAGCAATGCATTTATTTTGAGAAAAAAATGTTATTCAATTGTTGAGGGACTGATTCCTCCTAATTTTTGATGAACTGGAGAGCCAATGGAATCATTTCCAACTGAAGCACATGGGAAAACTTGATTCAACATGCCAGCGCATTCCGAAAAAGAGACAAGAAACGTCCGCATCTCGGGGGCCTCCATCTGCCTTTTAAAGAAAAAAAAGCAGCAAGTGCAGGTGACATCTATATGAAGCCGTCGGAACTCCAAGAACCAAGGACACGGTGCGTTGACGTGGAAGTAAGCAGCAGATCAACATATGAACCCGCTCATGCAGAGCAGACAGCGGTCCAAGTACTGTTCCTCCAATATACCCCTAATAGCAACGACCATTGAAGCAAATACATATCTCCAGAAAAGAAAAAAAAAACGAAGCATAATAAATATAAATAAAATATAATAAAAAAAAACGAGGAGAAAATTGCAGTTCGCCGAGGACAGGGATTCACGGAACAAGAAATCTGCGAGTGGTGTATTCTTGGCAGGCCGTGCTGAGGTGGACTGCACCTCAGAATTTCTTGACAGGGTGCCAAGGTGCCACAGAGTCGGAATTTTTTCCCGGGCATCAGGGGCACCAGCAAGCGTCAGTTTGTGGCCGGAAACCAGTCTGGGGTTTCAAAAAGTCATGGTTTTCTTTCCTTCTGCTGCCAAGGAAAATTCCGGCCACTTCAAACACTTTTTCTTCTTCTGTATTTAGTGGTGGTGGTGCATGGTGGTGGTAAATGGTGATGGTGCCTCCGCCTTCCCGTCGAACATTTCAACCGGCTTGTTTCTGGCCTCTCGATCATGAATTTTTTTTTTTCTCTTGTTTTAGTGATGAAATGTCAGCCGTGTGGAGACGAGGGCTCATGAGTTGAGATGATACATACTGTGCAACATTTTTTTATGGTTTAAATTGTTTTTTCTTTTCTTTCTTGAACAGTTTGACAATCTTCTGTCTTGAAACTGCTCAGAAAATCGGCGAAATGTCAAATCACGCATGGATTCAGCCGTCGATGAGTGATGAATTGATGGCTGATTTTTTTTTCTTCTTCGCAGCATTCATAAAATCATCAGCTTTTAAAATATGAACTCCACGACTTTTGACGGAATATTAAAATATTCAGAAAAGTGGAGTGTTTGACCTCTCGCGGAAATCACGTCAGTTTGGAAGTACAAAGTGAGACCCCCACATGCGGACACCTCGGCCTGCGGACAATTTAACATAGGGACACTTATTTCTAAAAAAATAATTAATAAAAAAGGCCCAGCACGAGGACACTGACTCAACATAAGGACATTTTGTGATAAAATTGCAAATACATTTCAGGCCAAATTACAAGAAACAAATATTTCCAACCCTAAAATTGATGCAGAAAAGAGGGACTTCCTTCCCTCTTTTTCATTTGAATGTAATTTTTATAATTAGAGAATGCCAACATTTCAATGTACTTTACAGAGGTATCAGAATTCAATTCCTCAAATGTCAATATTGTGTTGAAATATATTGATTGGAATCAATTTCAATTGGGAGAAAATTTTTAGTTTCATGGAATTATGGTGAGTATTTTGTTGCACAAAATACCAATTAAAAATTATATAATGTAAGTCTAAGGGAAAATGAGACTCAACTTGGGGTTATTTCGACTTAGGGACACTCTTGATGCACCAATTACGTCCGCATCTCGGGGTCTCACTGTACAGTACAGCACTGTATGAATAAATCCGAATGTCTGCTATATCAGTGAGATGCTTTTTCAATGCTTCCGCCATCCAAACAAAATTGCGGAAAGGCGTGTGAAAATTTACCATCCAAAAGGAATCAATGAAACAGTGCCTAAACACCAGTGACTTCAGTGAAACGCCCCAAGAAAATCAGAAAATTGAAAAGTTCCACTTTTTTTCTAAGCACGAGAATCACCGGGGCCGGGTTTAGGAATTATTTTTGAACTATTTTCCGGGAAGAATTGATCATCCATTAAATCACCCTAGTTTTTCATAGAATAACTAATGAAATATTTAACAAATTTAAAGTCCGAAGAGGAAATCTGCTCCTTTGGAAGTGTCAACAAAACAATGTGTGATCAGTGTTTTCGGTGGAATGCCTGAAACAAATCTTTGAATTGACCAGTTCAAGTTTTAACCGCAGCTGATCATTATATTCATTCAACACTAGTACAATATCATACGTAAAAATGTCCAGTCCTAGGTTTACTTGGCAAACCCCAGTCCTAAGTGAATTGAAGTTCGACAAAAATCTGGGCGACCCACAGAAGTGCCAATAAAACCAAATGCCTGATGTCAGTTGAGGAACAACCTGGCTTTATTAAAAAACACTCTGTTCTTTTGTCTTCGCAGATTGCAGAAAATTTGCTGGAATATCCACCAGACTTTCCAAAAAAAAAAAAAAAAAACGGTGGAATGGCTCGCTCTCAGATTTGACCATCATTCCGGAAAAACTGGAATGACTGCGTTGCAATCAAGTGAAGCAAAATAAGATCTACAATTTTGGCATTTTGAAAAAAAAAAAAAACTCGAAGGGGTTTCAATAATGGCTCGCTCTCAGATTTGACCATCATTCCGGAAAAACTGGAATGACTGCGTTGCAATCAAGTGAAGCAAAATAAGATCTACAATTTTGGCATTTTGAAAAAAAAAAAAACTCGAAGGGGTTTCAAAATGTCTTTGGCGCTTCATTGTGATTTGTGCGGGTCGCCGTCTGCCAAATTCCGTTGCGAGCGATGTTACAACCAGCTCTTCTGTCGCTCCTGTGACGACGTTTTCCATCGACACCCGAAAAGAATGAGTCACGCCAGACAGGTGAGCATCTATAACGCCAAAGTGCCCTAAAAATATGCTCGGAAAATATGCGATGGTTGGTTCATAAGTTTCGCGAATTTTCTGAATACTGCAGATCCCACAACGTTCCCACAATTCCACAAAAAAATAATTCATTATTCGCTATGCGAGCGATTTTGAATTGTTTTGATTGTTAGATTTATTGCATTGAAAATTAAATTGAAATTGGCGGAGGAAATGATGGGGCTATATGCGAGTAAAAATGGTTTTTTGGAATTGTTGAAACTCACCAGTTTTGGATTTATTTCGCAGAGTTTCAAAACTTATGAACCAACCTTCGTATGCTAAAAATACCGGCAACGAGTTTCTTTTTATTTAAAGATGATAGCAGGCAGTAGAGCTTTATTTAACTACGTGAAATCAATTATAATCCCCTGCATTTGATTTGGCAAGTCTACCTTTCCGTATTTCAATCGGAGGAAAACGGCTGGTAGAAATGAATGAATGAATATTTTTTTTATAGATTCGTGATGTTTTAGTTTTTCTTGAAAGCCTTCTTATTTGTCATTTTGATTTTTCAAACAATGTCACCAACCCAATACTTGGAATCATTAGAAAAGTTACTTAACCTCCCTCTATACCGCAAAATTTTAAAGCAGGATGCGATGAAACACGATTGAGAGTTGCATACAATTTTTAAAATGTACAGTATTTACCCAAATACCACAAGCTTTTTTTTTAGTAAGATGTACATATTAATTTTTGGCAAGGCAATAACACAGAACCTATCCCTGCATCAAAATCACATCCCATTTTCAACATTATGATTTATAAAAAAATTCCAGTTAAGTAATTGAAAAACAGACATGAATCATTGGTGGCCAAAAAAGTTTGTTTATTATTTTCAGCCAAATGGGGACTCAAGTACAGTGGGGTCTTGGCTGCATGAACTACAAAAACTGTTTAAGGATAAATGTAATCAACCCCAAAGTTTGTAAAGTGAATTGTAATATTCCAATGCTTTCTTTTGTAAATTGCTGAGTGTTTTCACTTTAAAATGTTGGCAAGCTGGATCCCTGTTGGTAAACAAGTGAAGAAAACCTACAAAAATGAAGCTTTTAAAGTGGAAGTGTTTTTATGAGTGCTGAGACTCCACTGTATGATATGCACCATGAGTTTCATGCTTTTCAAGAGAATAGTACCTGAATACCACTGGCTCAATACTTGTATGCTTGTGCTGTGTCTTTATTTAAAAATAATCATTGACATTGATTTCGTTTAACCACTGTTTTTACACACACACAAATTTAGCCATTAGAAGACCAGATGGTCTGGGCGACTGACCAGTCTCGTCCACCTCTCCCACCAAAAGGCGATACTATTCAGAATAATGCACCAGTTCCACCACCGAGAAGGCATAGGATGCAACAACCCCAGCAGCAAATGCGCAGGGCGTCTCAATTTACGCCACGCCCCTCTATTGTAAGTATGAAATAAAATAATCTCGCACTCGTAATTTATACATGACACAGATATGTTCTCTACAGAGAGATGTCACTAATCAAGGAATATTCCAGAGCGGTCTTCATGTTGGACATTACAGACACATGTCTGGTGAGTTCAATATACTGCTGATGTAAATTCAAGACTAATTGAGCTCAGCCACTGAGGTCACAAATGGGTATTAAAAAAAAGAACTTCATAATGAAATATACTGTACTTAATTTGTCTAAACCAACTACATATTTATCCTCATTGTTATACAAGAGTTGATTGTATCAATTGAACCACCTCATAAACATTTTGATTCAAATTGAGCACAGTCAAATTTGAAAATCATTTGCCTTCTGCAGAATGGATGTCTCCCACAACAGATTTCTGCACATGAGACTGCCTCTGGAGGGGGTTTTCCCTCCTGTGCAACAGACTAAATCTGCATAACAGACTTCTGTTGGTTTGAAATTAATGGTAACAAGTAAAAATTTTAATTTTATAATAATTGAATTTGCATAACAGACTTTTTACACAACTGACTATTCTGTTGCATAAATTAAGTCTGTTGTGTGGGGGAGACAGCAGTTTTGATTTTTTTTATTTAGTCCTAGAATTTGTGTAGTTCCATATGGAAAAAATTATCCAATATAAGGGGTTTTCACATTATATTTCTCATTTTACAGAAGGTCTGCTGTCAGTCCAAGAAAATCATGATGAAGACAGACCTCCAACCCCACCACCTATCAGCACCATCCCACAACACCCACCCAGTATGCTTTTCAGGCGACCTCTAGCTTCTTCTCAGCAAGCAATAGGTCTCCAGTACAGGGGACCATCAATGCACATGAGCTGCGGGAACTTGGCTGCATCAGGACCACAAAAATATGAACTCCCATTGCCAATCCAAAGGAATTTCCCGCAGCAGCACCTGGTTCAAAAGCCAATGATACCAAGACCCAGGATCCTTGATAATAAGGGATTCAATCGTGCTGGTTGTTTATCCCCAACAAACAGTTTACAAGCAAGAATGTCTAGCCAGGAGTCCTTGTTTCATGACAACTGGTCAAGTTTGGAACAACAGGTAAGAAGTTTGGCTTATAAAATGTAAGTTGGTTGGCTCAAAGGTTTTGACAGAACAGTGACTTCATTGGAAGTTCTTGTGGTACGGAAATTTCCTTTGCCAAACTCCTCTACAGAATGAATGAAGAGATTTTATGCAAACCTCTATTCATCTGCAAAGAAATTTTCAATACAAGTCCTGATGAATTGGGCAGAACTTATTTCAATCTAGATGGGCTATGATTGAAACAGCAAGGAAGCAATGACATACAAAATTATGGATTATAATTTGCTAAAGTCAGCAACCACATTTCAATGATGCAAACACCTAAAAAAAAAAGTATACTCTTTCCCAGCATGCACTTTTTTATTAGGAAAAAACATGAAAAAGAATGAATGTTTGGCTGATTATTCAGGGATCAAGAATGCAGTCTCCTGCACAGAAACCGCCAAGCTTACATGGATGGAGGAATGAGGATAGGAGAAATGCTCACAATGACCCAAGAATGGATACTACAAGTAGACCTGCTGTACACACTTTGCCAGTTTCCACCAGGCCTCCTGCTGATTGGAATCTGCCCAGGCAGCAATTGCCTATTCCTTCAAGACAAGGATTTTACAAACAAACCAATGGAAGCTTACTGAGCCTGAACAACTCTGAGGGGCAGCAATCAAGAGCACCCAGCAGATTAATGGCACCAACACCAATGCAACAAGTAGCATGAATATGTCATGTTTGCATTACATGCATGCACTAACAAGGGTCCTGACAAATATTGCATTGCAGGCACAGTCCATGGCTAACCTTACTTGTCCTTCCTGCCAAAACACCACCCTGTGGGGACCAGACCCTGCCAAAATTGAGGACAGAGCAATTTCTGTCATGACCCAGCCTTATGTACCAGAGGACACAAATATCTACAGTCAAGATAAACAGCAACTAATGGAAAGAAAGAAATCAATGCCAACCACCAAGGAGACTCCAGCAGAAAAACATTACATGAGGTATCATATCAGATGAAAATTATATTCCATTTTTGTGTCTAATCTGAAGTTGTACTTGAAGGCTGCACTCTTTGCAACAGCAACAACAACAAAATAGCTTTCCTCCACCCAGAAGAGCACCTAGTGTTGACATAATGAATGAATGGATGCCACAGCCTAAATTACCACCACAAAGCAGCTCAATGCACAGAAAGTTTTCAAAATCCGCTCAAAGGACGCAACAAACTGGAAGACATTATGCCAGGTCTGTGCCACCAAGATCATCTTCAGAAGAATCAGAAGAAGACTTTTATTCCATTGGACACAGTGATGATGATTTCCAAGACACTCTCTCCTTCAAAACCCTGAGAAGTAGGAGATCCAGAGCAGCATCACAGCATGCACTAACAGCTGAATCAAATATGTCTTTGGATGCAACTGCCAAATGGCAATGCAAATTCTGCACCTTTCTAAATGCACCAACAGCCAAGATTTGTGTCATTTGCTCAAAGACCAATGTGGTACCCAAGGGGTCTCATCCTGCAATGCGACACAGGCGCTTCAAGAAGCACATCAGGAGGTCCAATACTGATCAACTTTTGCAATCCAAAGACTTGTTGGAAACTGTGTCTCTGCCACCACCAGAGAAAGAACAGTCAAGGTGTTCTTCCTCGCTGAGTTCAGACCTGGACACAGCCATTGATGACACTGCAGTTTCAAAGAAGTCCATCCCCAAAAATGTGACTTCATTGACCCCAGGAAACAAGAAGCTAGATTTAAGGCCAATAATCAGCACAGATCAAGGCACAGATCCACTGAAACTCGAAGATGCTGAGGACCTGGAATCCCTGGATGGCAAAGTACATCAACTCATCATCCATAGCCCTACAGCTATTGTGGCCAATGAAAGCACACCTCAGCCAGCATTAAGCCCTGCCACTGATTCTGATGGTAACAGTTTTTTTTTCTCTCCTTGAAATCGCCTAACTAAAAACATTTTTTTTTCCTTCAGAGGGAGGAGAAATCGTATCAGGAAATGTGACACTCAGGACAGTAGCAAATGCAGAAATCCAAGTAGCAGGAATCAAAGAAGGCCCAGCAGTCAGTCACATAATCCAGCCAAAACAATGCATGTCAAAGGGAACATCTCCTCCTCCCATTGAAATTGGCACACAGGTTAAACAGTTTTATTTTCAAGGTTCAAAAAGAGTTTCACAAGGGATTTGTTCTCCAGACACAAGAAGAGGATATTTTTTATGAAGTCTCTAGTGTGCTTCCACCCAGGATTCCAATTCCTCAGGCCACAATGGCCTCACACATTCATAAGGTCAGGGATATCCCAGTCAGACCTCAAGTGACAAGCCATACAATGCATGACAACAAACCAAGCTCATTTGCTCCTGTTGGCTTTGTTCCTGTCAAGGAAACAGCTCCTTGGAATTCCATGCCCCAAAACAATGCCAAGTTTGTGGTGCATCCATTACACAGCAGCAAGTCTCCTCTTCTGCCAACAGAACCCATGAGACAGTTCAGCATAAATTTCAATGGCGTTTCAGTTGAGGTATGCACATATTCCATTGGCTGAATATCTCTGTGTCTTACAAAAGTCACATCTCTCTTTAAGAGCCAAGAACCAGATCAAATGCCACAAAGAAGGGGATCATTCATGGATGAGAGGCGACCCACACATCACATCCCATTTCAAAGAGATTCAGTCGGGTCTTCGTGGTACTTAAACCGACGTTACGAGAAAGGTCATTCGTTTGATTTTGTAAAATACCCTTATAAAAGACTTAAACTTTAAAAAACTGTCTTCGGAGTTCTTCAAGTCTTTGGTACAAGTTTTCACCCAGAAGATATGGAAATTGCAATGCTTCATTGTGGATCAAAACATCCTTTCATTTGGTTGAAGGAAAACTGGCCTCTTATGGTTCAGAGTGTTCAGTCTCTAGCTGCAGATTATTTGAATGAATTGGAAGGTCCACAGAATAGCATTGGGAAAATAACAGAACAAGAATCTGAAAAAGCACTACGTCAGAACAAAGGAAATGTATGGGCATCAGTGATTGAATGTACTCAACAGCGCAAGAACAAAGTGAGATCAAAATTAATTATAATGGACTTTGATGTCTTTTAAATGAGCCAAATATTTATTTTCAGCTTTTTGCATTGACTGAGAAGTATCCCACTGTCAAAAGGGAAGAAATTCTGGAAGTGCTGGAGCAATTTGGAGGGGATCAACAGAGGGCTGACATGGAATTGGCAAAGGCACAGTTCAAGCCCATTTTTATGCAAATGATGATTCCCAGGCATATGGAGAGTAATCAAAATCATCCCATTTCTCCATTCAGTCTGCCTTATCAAACTGTTTCCCCAATTTTCAAAGGTAGGGCAGAGATTGTGTGACTCATCAAAGCACATTTGAGAAAAAAACCCCTAATTTCAGATTCAGCAATGACAGCAACAGTAATGGCAAAGAATCCAACAATTCCTGTCCTTGCACCTCAGCAACCTATTGACAAATCTGCAGGGAGTTCATCACCAACTGCGCTATTTAGTGACGCCAATGCAGAATTCACAGAAGAAATATTTACAGAGAAGCCCCCTGAAATTCTCAATTTTCACAAACCAGAGGATGCTGTTGAATATATGGAAACCACTCAAGTGATTCCAATTGAGGAAACCCCTCTGCAACCAGTGACAGTCAAGGTGGAAGTGCCTGAAATTCTGCCAGAGCCTCAAGCTGAAATCCCTGAACCTGTGGTAGAAGTCCTGAGTCAGGAGTTTGTGATGGAATCTGAACATGTGCCTGATGGTCAAGTTCACAAAGCTAATGGAGGGTCAGACAAGGCTGTCAAGCCTGAGTTTGAGGTACCCTTCCACCACAACTTTTTAGCTTCTCAGAAACACTCCATGATGGTTCAGTCTTCTGCTAACCGGTTGAAGTACCTCTTAGATCAATTCCAGTTCTAAATGTTTTTTGAGTAGAGCTAGCCACACCATTCACAAGTGCATGTCCAGTAGCAATCTTAAATTTATAAAGAAAAACTCCAGCTTCTTCCTAAAACCTTCCAAGTGGGGAGCTACTTTTGCTGTGACCCCACAGTAGGTGCACACCAGGATCACAACTGGTGCATATGGGATATTCTGGGGTTACAAGGGTGCACTCCTGTAGAGGAAATTTTGCTACCATTCCAGGGCTACACTTGGTGCACAAATGTGACTATTGTCCTGATAGTGTGTTTACGTGGTTGACAAACCTTGGTGTAACTTATTTGTTCACAAATGTGACCCTGAGTAATCCTGGCGTGAACACACAATTGGTGCACATTAGGGATATGCATGAGCAACAGAAGAACTTTGGTACACTTCAGGTGCACAGCAGGGTCACTATGTAGAATTACAAGCATATCCCCAGTGAGCACCAATTTCCCCACTTGGGCTGCCAATGTGCACAGTGCATCCGTATACAACACTGTCTCACTCCCTTATATACAACAAGCATACATTACATTCCACAGACGCAATCTTCCCATTGAAAGGAATACCCAAGTTCAAAAGTGACATTTTTGTGAAGCAGAATTACAGCATGTAAGGCAGACTAATAAAGAGCTCCTCTTATACCTGAAAGCTTGGAATGAGGTTTTCTTTGCTAACCTACTTCCTACAGAAAATGGTGACTGCACAAAACAAGCTGAGGTAGCAAATGATGGAGACTTTGCTGAAAATAACTTGAAATTTTACTTCTTCCAGAGGAAAGTCAGGCGTCTCCTGGCTGAGGGTCTGGTGAGAAATTACAAAGAAGGAGAAATAGCAGCAAGGCTCATGGAATTGGATTTTTCAGAGCCAAATTGCCTCCAAGCAGCAAGGGAATGTGATAGTCTTTACACAGCTATCACATTTCTCCAACAATCCTGTGAGATATGTCTTCTCAAAGTGCCAATCAGCCAAGTGAGCAAGAATTGAATGTTGCAGTGTATCATCACAATGCAATACTTTTGAACATAACAAAGCAATTCAGAAGACAAACGTTTTATCCTTTTTCCCAGATGGTGTCTATGCTGCATTGCACTCACCGCTGTTGCCGCAGTTGTGCTAAAGTTCACTTTACCAACTGCATAAAAGAAAGGAGCATTCTGGAAATCAAGTGCCCATTTTGTGACCAGCCCAACCTTCAGAATGACGACTTAGCTCAAGAATATTTTTCCCATCTAGAAATCATCCTGAAAAACACCATTGATGATGAGGCCTTTCATCTTTATCAACAAAAACTCAGGGACTGGAGTCTCATGAAAGATCCAGCCTTCAGATGGTGTGCACAAGTAAGCACATGAGGAACTTTCATTGGGCCTAAAAAATAAAATGAAAATCTTGACCCATCAGTGCTCATCTGGATTCATTAAGAATGCTGACAGGAAGAAGCATGAGTGCCCAGAGTGCAAAGCAATATTTTGTGCAGACTGTGACAAACCAGTGAGTCAAAAGTACTTACTATTCATTTCAAAATCAAATGCCTAACCTATCATCAATATTTCAGTGGACAAAAGAGCATGAAGACATGACTTGTCAACAGTTCTCAGTTCTGGATACAAAACCAGAGGACAAAATTCACCAGGCAGAGCTTCTAATAGAAGAACAGCTCAAAGAAAATGGGATTCAGTGCCCCAATTGCCACTTCCGTTACTTACTAGCTAGAGGTGGTTGTATGCACTTCACTTGTGTCCAGTGTAGACATGAGTTCTGCAGTGGCTGTGACAAGCCATTCTTCATGGGCATTCAATGTCCACTGAAAGTTGAGTTTTGTGCAAAACTTGGACTCCATGCTCACCACCCAAGAAACTGCTTGTTTTATCTAAGAGACAAAGAGCCTGCATTGCTGAAGAAACTGCTGAAAGTGAGTTTTAAAAAAGCACAACTGTTCAATTGCATGTTGAAATGAAATTGTTTATCCTTCCAGGAAAATGGAGTAGAGATCAAAGAAGATGCAGGAGAGTCATTGCCAAGTCAACAAAGGAAATGTTTCATTACAGAAGTCAGAGAGACAATCTCAGGACTGGAAGAACACCTCTGTGGAGAAGATTCTCCTGAAGGAAATGCTGGCTTATGCAGGTACAGTATCATCAGCAGAGAAAAAGTGAACTTCAGACTTTTCAAGTTCACTATTTTTTTTTAAGAAACCATTATGTGGAATATCTTGGAAGCCTGATCAGGAAGAACATGTTGGATCCAGTCTCAATAATGTCAACAGATGACTTAGAAGTGGTGATCAGAAGAGCAAATCAGAGAATGCCATTTAGGAGCCCTGGAGAGACACCTGAAGAGTACCGTCCAAAATTACTTAAGGTTAGTCTTAAAAAAACATGCATTACTGAGAAAAGGTTGAAATATTTCATTGTCCAGGTAATACAAGACCACATCCATCTGGAATCATCAGACAGCAGGTCATCAGACAGCAGGTCAACCTCAGACCTGGGTGATAAGAAGCTGTCCAGAGGATTAGAATCATTCCTGCTCCACACTTCTCCTTCAGTGATCTGAGAATTAATGCTACATTCATAGATTTAAAATATAACAGCAGTGCATACTGATATACCCAAAGAGTTCCCTGCATTTTGTCTTTTGCTTTACCATGTGAGAAAAAAGCCAGTGCCATGTAATATAGACTGGAAATCAATGAATGAAAATAAAGCGGTCTTTGGAGAAGTCTCAGCATTCTCAGTGCATGAGCATGAAACCTAGTTGATGATTTTCCTTCATCAATTCTTTAAAAATGCATTTTAAACCAGCACATATAATCAATTAACACATGCTCTAGCATAAGGAACACAACTTTGGTTTTTGGCTGAAATTTTGTCCAAAGGTGTGTCCCTTCACATAATAAAAGCGCCCTAGTTTTATAGATGACCAAAAATCACTTTTTTATTTCAAATAATAAATTTGAAATAGCAAAATAAACCATCAATAAAAATAACACCATATAGCATTCCAACATTATTACTGCTAGAATTCTGGCTCATCATTTTGACCAACAGAAAATGAATCATGGCTGGCACCATTGGTTACATAATTTTTATCCCCATGTACCATGCCCATCCCACTTTCCTTCATCTATTTTTTTGGAAAAAAGGCTCCAGTGGTGCTAGGGTAAATACTGTAGTTCAAGGCAAAAAGATGTTTCCCAGTCTTGCTTTGCTTTTCAATTTCAATAAAAATGAAGCAGCACAAGCTTGATCATTTACCTTCTTAATGGATGAAAATGCACCAGAAAATGAATAATCCTACCAGAGTGTTTAAAAGTCCAATGAACACAACAAACAGCCCCCAGGTTGCAAAATCCTTGAATGCATCATTTGATGACATAAGATTTTTTCCATTCCACTATTTGATTTAGTCATCATGGGAAAGATTAGCATACGAAAAAGGTATTTTTTGCATGCTGGCATTTTCATGGCACCCTTTTTAACTATGCCAAAGGATAGATATATTGAGTGCTAGTCCCACAACATAAATTCTTGCCTTCATTTCTCAAAAAAAAATGTCAACATAAGATATCAATAAATAAAAGCATAAACAACCATGAACCAAAAGATGCTACTAAATGCAATGAAAAATATGAAAAGCATTTTTTATTTTAAATTTTCTTCTGGTACCAAGATTTGCATGTATGATCTATACTGCAGCATGAAAAGACTCAATTATCAAGGAGGGAATTATACAAAGCAGAGGCCACTTTACAAAGCAAACATGGTCAGAAAATGGGACCACAATTATTGGCAGCAAAGGGTGTAAACATTTCATTTTCAGTGCGGGAGGCATCTAATAATCAAGGCAACATGCAGCACTTGTGGTTGTACATTTTCCCCCTGATCTATGCTGGAACAGTATCTTGCACTATAAACATCTAGACAGGAATGCCGTTCAATGGTATCATGTAAGTAGGATGAAGCATAAGTCAATGTCCCAAAATAAATTGATTCTCACACTAAAAAAAACATGAAAAAAGTCCTTCCTCAGATATGCTAAAACTTTTGCTTATTCACTTCAGTCTTTGGTACACTCATGAACACATAATACAGTGCTTTTAAGAATACATTTTCACATTTTTTTTCAAGACTTCACCACCTGAACAGCATGAAATAATTTGTGTACTTCTCCTGAATGGCCAAGATCCAATAGCACCTACCTTCTATTGACCAGCCCTGCTTTGCAGTACAGTACAGTACTAGCTTTTCAGCTCCTCCCCACTCTCTCTCTATCTGTTGCTAAGAGAGAGAGAGAGAGACTGATACTTGTATTCACCCTGTCTCTTAGTGTCCTACGTCGAAGGATCGAAGTAGAGTGAACATGAATATACCCGGGTTGAGGGCTCTGGTGAACGTACGTACAGAGAAGTCATAATCTCACCCATCTTAGTCTTGCGACTGCGGGGAGTGTGGATGCTAGTGAGCAAGCCTTGACGCGTGCGGTTGCGCGCGACAAGGCGGGAATACTGTAACGGGTACTGTAGCACCTGTTGGCAAGTGCGCTGCCGCTCGCTCCTCCTCAGTTGCGCTTCAGACGCGGATGGCGGAGGATCTCGCCGTGATGACTTGCGAGTGACGTCATTTTTATTGGAGTGTTGAATTCAATGCTGCCCGTGTGGGAAGAGATCATTTGCTCTGTTCCCTACTCACGCGAAATATTCACTGTGCGACTCGAATGTGACCTATATGTTGATCGATGTATCCGTGGATGCGCAGGAGACAAGACGCGATCAGTTCGAAAGGATAAGATGAGACTGCCTGGCAAAAACTCCGCATATGCCGTAAGAAAAGAAGATGGGTCTTCTGTCAGCCTTTTTGCGCGAATACTTGACGTAACCCGTCGTTTGTACATCTTGTAACGATGTGAAGTTTGTTGTGACGTTATGGAAATCCATCAGTTGTGTTTACTGCATGTTTCGCTGCACCATCCATCTGGAGAAAGTGATGGGAATTCATCTGACGACTGATCACGTCAGTGTTCGGCTTTTAGCGTATCCTTGTGGTGCCTTGAATCTTGATGTTGCGCGCGACAAGGCGGGAATACTGTAACGGGTACTGTAGCACCTGTTGGCAAGTGCGCTGCCGCTCGCTCCTCCTCAGTTGCGCTTCAGACGCGGATGGCGGAGGATCTCGCCGTGATGACTTGTGAGTGACGTCATTTTTATTGGAGTGTTGAATTCGATGCTGCCCGTGTGGGAAGAGATCATTTGCTGCGTGTTCCCTACTCAAGCGAAATATTCACTGTGCGACTCGGATGTGACCTATATGTTGATCGATGTATCCGTGGATGAGCAGCAGACAATACGCGATCAGTTCGAAATGATAAGATGAGACTGCCTGGCCAAAACTCCGCATTTGCCGTAAGAAAAGAAGTTGGGTCTTCTGTCAGCCTTATTGCGCGAATGCTTGACGTAACCCGTCGTTTGTACATCTTGTAACGATGTGAAGTTTGTTGTGACGTTATGGAAACCCATCAGTTGTGTTTACTGCATGTTTCGCTGCACCATCCATCTGGAGAAAGTGATGGGAATTCATCTGACGACTGATCACGTCAGTGTTCGGCTTTTAGCGTATCCTTGTGGTGCCTTGAATCTTGAGTGTAGCTCTGTACGCGTTTTTTTGTTTTGTTTTGTGAACGAGAGTAACGAAGAGTTTTATTGAGTGTGACTCAAGGTGTTTCATCCCCTCCGTCTACAGAAGAAACGAAAGTCTTTTGCGGGGAGCAACTTCGAAATAATGTCGGAGTCCAGAAAAGAGAGCGGCGCTTCGCTGAAAGTGCGATTTCTGCGTGAATCGTTTCGGGGATTCAAATTCAAGAGATCGCGCGAAAAATCGCGATCAATTGTGACTCTTGTTCTGATGAGTGTACTAGTCATCCTCTTTGGATTCACTATATCTGGAACTGCGGCGGCGAGTCTGTCTAGTCAGCCTGATTCACAGGACGGTTGCGACTGGTCTGGAAGGTGAGTGTCACTTACTTCATGGCCCAACTGTGTACAATTGTAGTCAGTGTCGTATGGGGAGGTGCAAACTTGAATATTGAACCGCAATTATCACTCCAGAGAAAAGCTCGATATTGTTCACTTGCGGAAATTGGCGAGACGATGAATTAGACGGCGTCTTAGATTTGCAAGAGAAGTGCGTTTGAGTGAAAATTTCAATCTCGTTATCGCCGGACTACTCGAATGTTTTGCTACATACAGTACACGTCGAGCAGACTTAGGGACTTTTCATTTCATCAGCTTTATTCATTTTTCATCTCGTTTTTCATGACTGTTTTTCAAGTTATCAATTTTGGAGCTAAAGAGAGATGGATGAGAGATATCAAACGTTTTCCGTCGATCAGTGGACGATTTTGTCTGTAGAATTTTTTAAAAAAATGAAAATTTATCAGATTGAAGGGAATCGCTGCCCTCAATTATCCAATATTTAGAGTAAAGTATTTTGAGTGCAGTATTTTTTCCTTCAAAGTATATTTTTGGCTGCTCTCGTTCTCTTGTAGGAAAATTTGAACTCGCGGTTTTAGAAAGTCTTCCCTAGTTTTTCCGTTGAAAATCTGAGGCACAGACCCGAAGAACGTATGTGATGTTTAAGTTGTTGAACTAGACTCCTGTCGGATTTCTCGAAGAGTAGCTCGTCTCGGTAATTGGCAATCGTTGAAGAAACAATCCCTGAAGTTTTTATGCCCTTTTCTCCATTCGACTTCTCCTTCTGAAGAAAAATCAACGAAAAAAAAGGCATTCGATCTCAGGACTAGGGGGAGCTTCGTTATGATGAAAATCTGCGGGGGCACAGGTTGGAATGTGCACGAATTAGCGGCGAGGGACGTTTGGAAACATTGGAAACTACTTTGCTTAAAAAAAAGGCATTCGATCTCAGGACTAGGGGGAGCTTCGTTATGATGAAAATCTGCGGGGGCACAGGTTGGAATGTGCACGAATTAGCGGCGAGGGACGTTTGGAAACATTGGAAACTACTTTGCTCCCTCGAGGGATTCCTTCATTTCCCGTGTGAAAGTTTGCCGAGTACCATAAATTTCCGTGCGATTCCTTCTGCGCATTTTTTCGCTTGCATCGATTATCCAATTTGGAACGTGTTCTGCGCCGGAAAAGAGGTCTTCATCGATTGCTGAGCTTCAATTTTTGTCTTTTTTTGTGCACGACCACCTTCTAGTTTTCTTGTGATAATTTCATCAGATTGGTAATTTATTATTCATTTGTTTTCTTTAAATTTGTCTCATCTCGTTTACTTTGACACGATTAGCCTCATCTGATGGAATTTGAATGTGACTAACTGTATGATTGTGTTGGTAGACGAGGTTCTGTGAAATATTTCAATGTTTTTGGAAATTTTCGCACCGCGATGTGGCGAGCATCCGCGAAGAATAAAAGCGCTTTTCGAAATTTTGTACATTTTTTATGCTTCTTAATTTGATGCAGAACTTGCTCTTTTCGAGGCTTAAATTAAACAATTCCCAGCAATTTGAAGGTTCCAACTTATGATTCCCTGACTCGAGAACTTTCAAAAAATATCTTTAGTAAGTTCGTTGACTGATGGATGTTGATGAGATTTCATCCGATTTGGGAAATTTTCCAGAAATATCCACCTCGGTAGTCCTTAACGAATCTTGCCCTTGAAGTGCTCTTTCTCTACGGATAAGGGAATTTGCAACTCCCTGCTGCGTGTCATTTGTTGGGACTTATGTTCGTAGAATAGCTGCTTAATTTCTGTGCCTTTCCATGTGGGTGCTCATGAGTGAGGCATGCATAGATTATGATTATTATCATCGTCATCATCGATTATTCATTTTTTTTGCGTGAAGGCAAGTGGAAAAGCCGACTCTGGGTCATATGTAAAGAAAAAAAAAAAGCGCCACGTGACCCCGCATGTGATGAGTTCTCCCGTGTTCAATCCCAAAGAAGAAAAGATTCTTTTCATGGATAAGTGGTGTGTGTGTGATACCATGTGAGGGGGGATTGGAATTTTTGGGTGGCACTGGCACGTGACGCCCTCATATGTGGTCTTGGAACCGACTGGGGGTCGGGCTTTTCAATATTTTTTATCTTCCCGTGCTGACGTGGGGATGTCAGATTTTTCTGAATTACTTATGTATGCTGTATGATTTAAGAAAAGCCGGAACGAGGCTGCTGCATAACGTGTCCATTATTCCTGACAATTTCAGCTGCTTCAGCATTCGTTTGCATTGTGTTTAGTGATACACTACGCACAGAATTTCTTCGAGCTTGGAGCACGAAAGAGGTTTCGTTATTAAATTCTCGTCTGGCTTCTGTCTTTTTCTTTCGGAGAGAACTTTATACAAGTTTTGGCGTACCCTGAGAAATTCTTAAATTGAAAAAAATAAAAGTTGCCCATGGAAATAATAAATGAGACCGGAAAAATATTGAAACCCTTTGTTTTTAAGCGCTTATTAGCATGATTTTTGTTCGCTGATGGTATTCCGAGGTCATGCATCCATGTGCGAATTGATCCAAAAACTGCTTATACTGTCTATTGAAAGCAGGCATCTTGCAAAACTTGGCATATTTCCTGAATTTGAAATGGTTTTCTTTACATACTGTACTGTAAATGTCTAAGTCCAGGTTTCTGCAGACGCTTTCCTCTTTCCATAAATTCATGAAAATGTATGTTTTTTTTCTTTCGCCTTTTCAAGTGGGATCTTGGACAAGAAATCTGAAGATTACAACTATTCAGAAAATTATCCTCTTCCTTTCGTAGAAATTTTTCAAGTAAAATTTTGAAGAATACTGTATTTGTTTTGACTCAATGAAAGTCGCGCGTAACAGACACTTTTTATGCAATCCATCTCATCCTTCGCAAGGATGCATGTGGCAGCTTCACCTCTGTTATTTTAAATTCGTGTGCGAAAGAATATTTAATTTTACGTAATCGGAAAGACTTTTTGACGTGCATTCAATTTTGTTTCTGTTTTTTTTTGACATAATTTCTTTTATTTTTTTAGGATTTTTATTAGCATATTAATTTTTTTTTTGTATTTCCGGCGGCTTTGATCTCAATTCGGTTTCTGTTTTCTCGGCGTGAGGCATAATTTCCTCGTTTTTCAAAGATTTTAATTCGCTTGTTTATTTATTCGTGTAATTCCAGCGGCTTCGACCTCGGTCCGGACGACAGTGGCGGCATTCGTCCCGTGCGACTCCGCTGCAACTCCGGCACGGTGGAATGGAGCTACCCGAGAGGCGCCCTGCGGGTGACTCTCGTCAGCAGCCGCCTCGGTGGCGGCGGCGTCATCAGAAGCAGCAGTAGCAGCAGCAACACGATATCCGAAAACTCGGCCAACAGCAATAACGAGTTCCGGGCGTGTATCCGGGCCCGACCCGAGTTCGACGGGGCACGGGTGTTTGTCGACGACGGCGCGTCGTTGCGCCCGGTGCTGCTTGCTGGCGACGGCCAGGACTTGAGACGTCCCCGATGCGTCGTGTCCGTCGGCGGCGTCGTCGTGCTGTACGTGGAGGCGGACGGAGAGAGGCGCCAGTTCCGACGCCGCGTGGCGGAGTTTGACTACGACATCACGCCGGTGACCGGTGGGAACAGCGTCGTGGATCCGGATGAAGGTGAGACCCTTTTATTTTCAAATCTTAAGTACTACAGTATACTGTAGTGGGACCCCGACGTACGGACGATCCGACTTACGGACACGAAATGTTTTTTAAACATCTGCCACGAAATCTGGGCAATTTATCGAGATACGGACACTTTTCCCAACATTTCTAAAATTTAAAACGTTATTTTTCTATAAATTATTACATCCCTGGAACACATTAGAGCCAATCATATTCACAAAAATCTAAAATAAATTTCACTTCGAAAGTACAATACAGTCCCCGGATTCATTTTCAAAACCACGCTAATTTTTTGCTTCGTTTTTCTACGTTTTTCATGTGTGGAAAGTATAGTTATGCTGTACTTTTTCTTATTATTTTCTTGCTTCTTGAGTTTGTCATGATGCCGAAAAAGTCCGATTCTGTGTGGTTTACAGTTATTTTCTGTATTTCGACGGGGAGAAAAAAATAATTCCTGTGATAATCAGTTGAATATAGATAGCATCATTTAGCTGAGGGAATTCTGAGGTCACAGGAAACGGTCGGAAATTCAATTCAGATGGCCAATGAATTCTTTTGAAAGCGAACTTGATTCAGAAGTGGTGCAAAAGGCCATTAACTGAAGCTAGATTGAAGGCGAAAGGTTGAGAAACGACGCGAAAAAATTCTAGGTAATCTAGGCCACTTTCTGTATCTTCTGAGAAATCCGGGTCTGGCTTTCCGAGAATTCTAAATGAAATGAAAAGAAAAGGAATCAAGTGCTCTTCTTAACCCTTAGTGGAATGAGAAACGTTCCTTTGCGTCAGTTGCATTCGTTAGAACGGGTTCCCAAATTAATTCGAATTTTCCGTTCGTCTCGGGACTGTTGAGATGACTGAAGAGGCTGAAGCATAGGCAGGAATTGGTTTGTTTTGAATGCCTCGAGGTGTTTCTTTCGTCTTTTTTCCCAAGTTTTTTTTTTTGTGTGTGGATATGACTGGGTATATATCTAGGGAAGATGGGGGAAGAGAGGAATTGTTGAGTACTGGTCTTCCTTCATGACTCGTCAAAAAGTGCTCAAAACCCGCGGTCAGTTTCGTTCCGTTGAGCTCCAGTGACGAGTAGGAATATTCAAATAATCCCTCGGAAGGGTTATTCCAAAAATTATACAATTTTTTTTCTATGTGGATGACTTGAATTTTTCTGAAAACGAGGCTTCGTGATGTACGCTTAATGTTACACATCGCAGTACTTGGAAGCATGGAAGTAAATTCTGAGACGCATTGGAGATCATTTCTCGGGGAAATAATTAAGTTAAAATCGAGGCAAACAATTGACAATTATTCGCAAAAATATCTCTCTTCGACTTTGCGAATATCCCGAATTTACTTGATTTGTAGGCCTGTAAAACCTGGATGTGGCCTATGCTCAAGAATGTAATTTTAAAAAAAAGTTGATTTAAGAAAACAACAGGAATGCCACCTTATTTCATTGCCCTTTTTCCTGATGAATTTTTGAATGCTAAAATAGCGTTCGATTCATTTTAGGAAACTCAAACTCCGCTTATTAATTGATAAACATTTTATGCTGTGTTATTTATGTAAGTAGGATTTTTTATGAGCTGTATTTTCCCTCTTGAGTATTCCAATTTCTTTGACTCATAAATTTTTGCTGTTGACATTTCTGCTAAAAAAAATCTGGATGTTTCCGACAGTTGCTTAAATGACATAGAAGTAATCATCTCAGAATTTTCAGTGAAGTCCATATGTATTTAAACATTTCCAAACCTCGTAAACACGATCTTGCTCTGAGGTGAAAGAGGCAAATAAAAGGGAAATTTTACCATGCGACCTGTTCTTGTGTATTTTTCAGTTCTGTGAGTTCGATTGTTGCCAATGTACTTTATTAAACTTACGAGGGTTCAGTTGTAAAATTGTTGGTTGCTGAGGAGTGAAAAACTCGAGACACCTTAAAATGACGGAGGCATTTTTGAACTGAATTCAAGCTTGATTATTTCTGCTTATTTCGTCTATATTTTCTTTCCGTAAATGAGTACCGTACTGTATTTATATTTTGAAGAAAGAAGAGTTTGAAATTTTCTCCTCAATATTTGCTCAATGGCTTGTGTTCGTAACGTCGGGGAAATGAAGTGGTATTTTATGAGAAGGGCTGATGATGATGATGCCAAGACGTTGTCTGGGACGAAGGATTCGGTTTCACGTGAATTCTTGGCATGGTTCAGAGCTCTGTGTGCTCTTTGCGCAGCTCTGCTCATCTGGAGAGCTCAAATTTCTCCACCTGTACGCTTTGTCGCATCGCCGATGAGATTATCATCCCCTCTATATCGTTTCCTTTTCTTTTTTTCTTTTTTTGGTCCTTCATTTGGTGCAGTTGACGTGTTCTAAAATTTCTCTGCTGCGAGATTCCGGGAGATTCCCGAGTGTGGAATGAATACATGTTTGGAGCCGGGGAATTCTTGGGGATCGGGAGGATTTATTTTGCATCTGGTTGGGGGGAATTTCTGATTTTTATTGTTGTGTTGGCCCTCAGCTTTTCCTGCATATTTTGAATGTTAAATGCATTGATTTTTTTTCGATGTCTTTAGTTTCTAGATGTTCTTTTCGAATTCCGGCAGCTTGAAATTCAGAAGAATCGCTCGAATACATGGATTCACATTTGAAGCATGCATTTTTATGGAGGAACGCGAGGATGTGGTGTAAGAACCCAAGTTTTCTTCAGTTTCTGCCAAATTTACTTAACAACTTGCCATTAAATTCGATTTTCTGAAGAAATCTGGAGTCAGCGATTAGCTTTAAAAATGTCTTCCACTCAGCGTGTGTTCAAGAACTAGTCCATGATCCACATGGTTTGAAATTCCACCTTTTTGGAAACCAATTTTTCGCTTTTTTTCATGAACTGCTGTTACTGGTGGACGTTCTTCACAACGAAATTCAGAGGAATAAAACCAATAATTTCAAAGATAAATCCCTTTTAGAGGACCCCTCGTAAGATTGTGGAGAACACGTTCACATGTGTTGCAGTAGAAAAAATTACATAAAATATGACGCATGGATTTTTTGAAAGTTTTTTTTTGTGGGAAATCTTGCGAGGGTCTCTAGATCGTCGAGATCCCTCATCATTTCGATTATATCCAAGTGTGGAAAGGTCAGATCCCTAATAATGACATTTTCTGATGATTTGAATGAACTGAATTCGTTTTTCCTTCCATTTTGGGCTTTGCGGCCGAATTTATTCTCAAGTCTCATGATTTATGTTGAGATTCTCGCGAAATATATTTTTCGTTCAGCTTTGGCAAGGAGATAAATCCAGGTACGATTCGTGGAAAGCACAGCCGATGTTTTCCCAAAATTTAAAATACAGTACACACAAAACGAATCTATATTTCAATTGTTCTATCATCAATTTGTCTCAATAAATACATGTGCGTAAAATAATTTTTCGCGTACTGTTACAACGAAAAATATATTTTCCGCAAAATTATGAAAAATACACACAAAATTTACCTATCTTGTCTTATCATCAATTTGTCTCAACAAATAAATTTGCGGAAAATATATTTCTCGTTGTAACAGTACGCGAAAAATTATTTTACGCACATTTATTTATTGAGACAAATTGAAGATGAGACAAGTGGAATAAAGATACATTTTGTGCGTATTTCAAATTTTTGGGGGAAACATCGGCTGTGCTTTTTGTGAATCGTACCTGAATTAATTTTCTTGCGAAAGCTGAATATTACGTCCGCATACTTTGAAAATATTATGCAGAAAAATAAAATAAAATACCACGCGTCGCGCACACAAGTGAAATGCCCGAGGGTCACTTTACCCAGCATTTCTACTTCCTAAAGTTTTGCATCTTACGTATGTTCGAGAAACGACCGTTTTTTTTCAGCATAATGACGTGAATCGAATTGATTTCTAATGAACCCTGTTCCTTGAGACTCGCCTTCCGTGTATGGTGTGTGTGTGGGTTGTACAGTATATCTTTTCCGTATCGCCGTGAGACGATCTTGATTTTTATGCGTCTTTCGAGCCTCGTGGTATGCGTTTGAGGATTTCCGTTCTGCCGTCCCCCCCCCCCCCCTCATCATCANCCCCCCCCCCCCCCCCCCCTCATCATCATGCTCTCGTTTTCTAACGCTGATCGTTTTACATTCAAAAAAATGTAAATAAAAGCAATCGAATTTTTTTCCTGACGTATACTCTTAATCGAAAACATTCCCTTGGACGTTGCATCTGAGGATTTCGTGTCAAAGCCTTGAAAAACATTTTTTTTTACGGATCTTCAGCTTACAGAACATTTTGGTGTCCGTGATGTGATGGAAACGTTGCTGTATTTTTCTGATACGAATGCAGTAAAATCTTGTAAAAATAAAAAAGGATCGTTATATTCAGAAATACGTTGTAAAGTGATTAAAATAAAATCATTGCTGTTGGGCAGGAACCTGTAAAACGATTCCGCTGTGACCAATAACTCGTTATTTCTAGGTTCATTGTAACGATATTCTTCTGTAGTTTTTTTAAATTATGTTTGATGAATATCTCAGCAAATCGTTGCGATGATTTCCGAGAATCTCAGATTTGGAAGATTTAAACGAAAAATTATGCTGGTTGGATATTGAAACCCCGTGGGAAATTTTTCCGCATCTTGCGGCCGGATTTTCAGCTGAAATCCACAAAAAAATTTTTGAGGAGCATTTGGAATCATTTTGCCATTATTCGTTTAGTATAGTATTCGGTTAAAGGGAATTGACAAAAAATGCGGGGGAAAGGGAGAAAATTGTCGCATAGGAAGTGTCCGAAATGTTGACTACTACAATTCCCTCTACAGGTCGAAGAAATAGAAGTTTCTTTTTTTTTTTACATTTTTACGCGATTTACGTGAGAACAAAATATTCTTCCTACTTATGTCGCAACGGTACCCAACGTTCAAGGCAGCTCGCGGAACCCGCGAGACTAGTCTCAAAGGGAACCTCTGAATAATTTATAAATTATTTATTCCGTTTTCATTTCTCTTTTTCTTTTTGGAATCGCGGCGTGAACCGCACACACAAGTCCGAAAGAACAGGAAGAAGAATAGCAAAAGACAGACCGATCGAACGCAGAGAGAGAGAGAGAGAGAGAGAGAGAGAGAGAGAGAGACGATATAAAAAATGGATACGTCATGTCGGACAACAGCGTTTTTATGCAAATCTGGTCGCGTTTTGTTGTATGGCGTCCTTTTCTTCCTTTTTACTACTTCTCCCCCGTGGAGTAGAAAATATTAAACGGGAAGAAAATGCGGCCCGTTCCTCTTGTCCTGCTTCTTCTTCGTCGTCTTCTGCATCTTCTTTTCAAGTTCTGTGGACTGTGTGCTTGCTTGCAGGTTGTGGTGGTGGGGTTTTGTGTTGCATACGCATCTTATGTTTGCTTTTTTTCTTATTACTGTTCTGAAATTTCCGTGTGAAATTTTTTCGTGGAATTGCTAGTAAATTCGTTCTATGCCTCCCTTTTCTGTGAGTAAAAGTAAGGATACAACGTCTTCAAGGAAGGCTTTTTCAATTGATGCAAGAGATGTCGATTTTCACATGATTCAGAAAAAAAAATTAACTGCAGCTTTTTGGAGGACTCTTCAATTCTTATTAATAATTTTATTTATTAAGCGTTTACGTTCTTCACCGCTGATTTAACACAGGTTAAGGCTGATATACCGCACTTGTGGTTTAGTTTAATTTTCGGTCGTCATAATTTGATCTTTTAAAGCGTGCGAATTTCGGCGTTTCTCTCTTCTTCAAACTTGAAAATTTCAGACTTGAAATACTGTAGTCACTTCTGAACGTGAACAAAATTGAATTTAGAATGGTGAAATATTCTTGAACTTTGCTTAGGTATTCGATCGCATTTTGGCCTTGGATTGAAATGTTGAAAAGAACTCGAAATATCTTTTCTTTCATTATTTATGTTTGCAGAATGGGCTTTGAGTGTACTATTGTGATTTAAAGACAGGAATGGATGACGCCGATTTTTCGAATAATGTATTTCTTTTCCTAGTGGAACTAAAAATACATTATTCATACAAAAATACCTTAAATCGGCGTCGATCCGTCCCTGTCTTTAAATCACAATCGTACACTCAAAACCCATTTTGCAACCATAAATAATGGAAGCAAAATATTTTCTTTTCAGCATTTCAATCCAATTTCCCCGTATTTGATCGAAGTGGTATTTAGAAAATTGACAAATCGCACCGCTCTTTCAAATTCGTCGCGGGCTTTCAAATTATTGCATAAATGATTTTTTTTTTTACGCCACCCTGAAAAGGTATGATCCTGTATCAATTCACATTCACAAGCGAAGCTTCTAATCTTTTTTTCACGCCACATTGAAAGCGATAGAAGAAAGCTTCTTTTGTTTCTGGGCACGTGCGCTGGTGGGTACCCAAAAAAAGGGGGTTAGTTACGCCTGGGTTCGCCGTGAAAAAGTTTCCCCTTTTCCTTGGAACTTATTCTTGCTTATCTGAGAGCTCGCTTGGCTTGAGACCTTGGATTTTTCGCTTGCCCAGGTGTAGATTTTCCCCCTATTTTTTGGCGATGGAAATATTCTGAGGTATTTTGTGGAAGGCGATTCTGCAAGGCTAAGACGATTGGAAAATCTCCTGGGTATTTTTCTTCTTTTTCTGAGAACCCTTCGCATGTGTCTGATGAAGCGATTATGATTTTTCAAGTTTTTGATGAGGGTCATGTGGCTTTTTCATCTTTCCCGGAAATTTGGAATAGGAAGCGAGAATTGTCCGGCTGTACAAATACTGTAAGGGAAATTTCCAGCTGCATTTTTCTGGACTTGTTCGAATTGTGAAGTACCATTCAGTACTTATTGAATTTTAAAGCGAATTTGTTTGATGTGAGTCTCTTGGACCGACTCTGTTTCTTTTAGAGTTTTGTGCATTTTGAAATTTCCACAAATAATCGATTTTATATCTTTTATTGTTTACGGATGAAGGAATTCTTATGCGCGTTTTTTTTTCAAATTTTTTGGGTCGAATTTTTCCCATCTTTTGCGAATTTTCGTAGTATACTGTAGCTACGTTAAGGGCTTTATCGAATACAGATTCGCGTAACAAAAGCTTAAAGAGTCGGGAAATTTTTTGATTTAACCGCATTAGCTGAACGAACGGGTTTTTCTTGTCCCTTTTTTTTCGAAATTTCAACTTTTTGCCTCTCATGTGTGAATGCGAGAATCGGAAGTTGAAATCAATGACGCATGAAGGGAACTCAAACTTCCCGCAAAATATGTCGTTCAGCCATTCATTCCTTGCCCACCCCACTTTTTATTTCTGCAACAACAAAAGAAAGTCTCCCTGTCAGGAAATCTGCTGTCAAAAATATGCGTGTTGATTTTTTGCGAATCTTGCGATCCACGGAAACGTGTTGTCATCATTGCACACACACACACACACACATGAACCCCGAGCTCAAACATGGGTCCTCTGAAATATTCGACGTCCCTTTGGGGTTTGATATTTCCCCGTTTCTTTGCGTCCGAAAAGGCTTTGAAAGTTTGATTTCAGAATTGCTATTGGGCTCTTCCTGAAGTACAGGACGGAGCAGGAATTTTTTTCTTCTGAATTTCGATCAGAGAAGCGCAAATTTTGAAATAAGAGATGATTATATTTATTTTTTCTTCGCAGACAATTTAATTTATCTGTTTCCTTATTGTCGCCTCGTAGGGTTTTGCAAACATTGGTGGGTTTAAAATTGTGAGGAATATAATTTGAACGATTCGAGTTTATGCTTCCGGTTGCTATTTTCCTTTTTCAACGTCTCGCTTTTATTTATCGACTATAATCAGTCTGAGGACGATCCAAATTACAGGTAGACTTTCTCTACAACAATTTTCGCTGTATTGAGAATTTTTATTTTGGTCCCGCGAAGTTCTCTAACCCCATGTTATAAAGGTCGTCTACGACAAAATTCTCTCGACAATAATTTTTTGACGGTCCCTCGCATTTCGTTGTTGAGAGAGATTGAAATCAATTCATTTCTGAAAATCATTTTCCGGTTTTTTTTTTATCTCCGGGGAACGCGCCGGAAGTTGCGTCATCCTCGGCACACTTGCAACTTTTGTATTAAACCACGCATTTTGAACTCTCAAAATGTACAATAAATAAGTGTTGAAGCCCTTCCTGGCACTTGACAACGGACAGGAGCAGCTTGAATGGCTTGACGCGAACTTTCGGGGGATGAGTTTGGAAAGGGAATAAGGAGTCAGCCAAAAGCGTTTGTTCGTCGCGGGGGAGTTCAAAAAATAAATAAAAAAAAGAGGAGAAGAAGGCAACTTGATCTGAGCAAGATTGTTATGTTCTCTCCCCCGCCATGCACTTGAAATGTACGGTAGTGTTGATAAGGGCCGTCGACGACAGGAAAAGAGAGAGCCCAGGGCGAAGGTCGTTTTTCTCTTTGGGCACCGTCGTCTTGATTGACGTGTGGGTCTCCTTTTTTTTGTCAAAAGGATTTTTTTTAAGGTGCTGGGATGAGGACAATGAGTGAACTTGAGCTTGACTTCTCTTTTTTTCTCGGTATATACCTTGTCACTCACTCTTTAGTATCAGAAGTAGTGGAATTAGAATGCGAGGGAAAGGAGACGTGAGGATGTAATACGAAGCTCTCACCTCTGTGCTTTTGTACGAAGATGAATATGTATTTTTCTTTCCCAGAATATCTAGCGGTGAATTCATTGTTGAGTTGTGACAAATGTGTGTCTTTTCTCTTGGGAATTGTGACTTTTCCCGCTTGCGGAGGAATTTTTTTTTTAGAAGTTCTCCATCTTTTCCCTGTGGGTCGAAATCGTAAAATATCATGTTTGATTTTCCTAATATCCTGTCAGGGGTTATTTATTTTGTACTGTACTGTATTATAACGAAGATGGAATTATTATAGAAATTATTAATATTGAAATTCAATTTATGGATAAGTTAAAACATCGTTTATATTTGATTTCTTCCAGGATTTGGAATTATCTAATTCCAACCAATCAAACAAATAGGGGAATTTGAATTTTTTAAATGTATTATTTTTATTCTTTTGTTATAATGTAATCGGATTAAAGGGGGATCGAACCTATTTATCTTCCTAATCTTCTGTCAGTCGTTAATTAGTTAGGATTAGAACTGATGGGATTAGCTATGGATAAACCTACTCGGAGAATGTCTGTGTTACTGTACGTGCCAAGTATTCCATTTTATTCTAAAATTTCAAGAATGTATTCGTTTTTTTCTCTCGTGGAAATGTGAATTTTCTGGTTTAAATGTTTGACAAATCCTCAGATCCCATCACAGTTATGCTGGATATCTGACGATGATTCCGTAACTGAATCGATTTTTTTTTAGCATTTGAAAAAAGATCACGGTTTTTCTTTCCTCCATTGATAACTCTTTGAAATCATTTGTGGGATTATAATGCGAAGGTGAGGGAAGGAAGATTAAATCGAGAGCCTTTATTATAACGAAAAGTTATTCGTTATAAAGAAGCCAGTCTTCAATTCTGGTTCAGGACGTGTCGACGAATCATGCTGTATTTTACTTCGGAGAATCTGATTTTTTCCTCTCGAAGGTTTTGGATTTTTTTTTGTGTGTGTGACGTGTCAAAAATCATCTCTGATGAGGTGATTTTCTTTTGAAACCTCATTCGTGTTTCAGTTGTAAGGTAGACATTGTGTGGGCTTGTCACGTATTTGCCGTGCGGTTTTGTGTAAAAGCGTGAAAAAAGTCTCTGCAATTCTTACATCATTTGTTTTTCTTTCTGGTTTCTTTCAGAATGCCGACCTTGTGATGACAGTGAGCTGCTGAATGCGTTTTGCTCCAGTGATTTTGGTGAGTGAAAACTCTCTCGAGTTTTTCGTGATTTTTCAAACGGTGCACTGAATTGTACAGTAAAAAATCTTGTTACAACGCCGCCAAATAAAGCTTTCTTGTGATCGAAAAATCCTTCTGAAGAAATTTAAATACATTGTGGCTTCTGCGAAGGACGTAAAAAAATGTGGAAAGTAATTATATTTTACTACGAGAATTTATTCTAGCGAGAATATTATTCTACCGAACCTCTTGCATTATTCATGAATACAGTACTCATAATTATTTATAAGTAGTTTTACGTTAACTTTATTGAATCCCAATCCGTAGGAGAAAATGTTACGAAAAACACTAGTTTTTCTTCACACTTGGATTGAAAAAAATATTACATATCCGGGGGCATAATGATGTTCCCCATGTAATGAAAGTTGACACAGTTCTCTTGTTAACCCTGGTTTCCCCTATTTGAAGGCCCTCTCTTTCAGATTCAGTCTTATTTTTTTGTCAAAATGCCTGTACAGAAGCTGTTAACTTTTCGGGAAAAACTATCGAGAGCAGATTATTCTTCGATTAAAAAAAAAAAGAAACTTAGATTTGTCTCTGAAGCACAGTTTTAAGCGTATGGTCACAGTTCATAACCCCAAACAATAATACCCACGAAAGTGCTTTACTGTACTCATATTAAGGTGACGTTGGTATTACTGTGCAATTTTGAATTTTTTTTGCGTTTTACATTTTTCCATCCGGACGAGTTTGTAATAAACTCAATTACTTAATTACAATTGAGCGTTGATTTTTTGCTCGTCACCGAAATTTAGATAATCAGGGGTTGACTGTACATTTGGTTCGTAAACTTCATATTGACAACACACAGTGGGAGCATATTTTTTTGGTGAAAAAATGAAGGGGTAAATTCATAATTATTAGCCGAATCTCTTCCCTCATTTACCATTCCCCAGAAGAAAAAAAACAAAAGCATTCTCAAATTTAATCTTCGCCTTCTCGTGTTTGTTTTTTTCGTGAATAGTGGTGCGCGGGAAAATTCTGCGGGTGGCCGACGAACCCGACGTGGACCGGACCGAGATTGTCCTGTCGACAACCAAGACCTTCAGACAGGGTTCCCTGTCGCCAGATGTAGTGAAAATGGGGTTCTCTCATCAGCGTCACACCAGCGAGGCCCGTATTTTCGCACCCGTGCACTGTCGGGCCAAGTCCGGGCCCGGCGAGTACCTGTTTGCGGGTCGGTCCCGATTCGGCGACCCGTGGCTCACCTGCGCCGCCACCATGTCGCAGTGGGTGAAGCTGGTGCGGGGCGCCAAGGCGGCGCCGTGTGTTTTGGAGGCCTGAAAGAGTGATGGAAAAAGGAGACGCATATGCAGGTGTTTTTTTTTTTTAGGGTTGGTTGTCAGCTCCTGTCTGTCCGAGATGATCAAAAAAAGCCTTTCGGGGTATATTTGGTTTTTTCTTGAATAAAAACACTCAGGATAGCGAACGCCTCGCATAATTGTTGCAAAATTTTGATTCATTCCTTGGATGCGAAGCTTCTTCAAAATTAGAATAAATTTTATGTTGGATAGAAAATTATTATGTCCCCTCTAAACTGTTCAAAGAAGAAACCCTTTCGCATCAATTTAATGAATGATTGAGTTGAGGTTGGGAGTGGTTTTTATTAATTAGCATCTGGATCTCCTGAATTTTTTTTGCATGGAATCAATTCCATATTTATTTACCGTGATTAATTGGCATGCTTTGAGAAAGTGAGATTTTTAAATTATAAATGAGCATCTGAGTCTCTTCACCGTATCTGAAAAGCATAAACACATATTGGTCATGATATTTTTTTGCAGTCATCTGTGATTGATGCCAATTATTTTTTTGCTCTAAATACTGAGACTGCACAAAAAAGAATTTTCGTTTCAAAACAATCCAAGTTTAAATGTGAGGAACGGGGGTTTCCTCAAAAAAGTTTTATAATTTTTTTTTTAAAGAACAGCAAATAAATTTGAAGCCATTGGAATTGAGCGTTCGTCGAATGATGAACCTTTGATAAATTCAGCATCTTTAGATTAAATTTGGCAGACAGGAGAGTGACAAGCCTTCTTTTGAGTTTATATTCGCTTGAGGCGTAGTGTGCAATCGCGATTGTCGTTTTTTTTTTGTCAATCGCAAAATTTCTACGATGAAAATTTGAGGAAAAAGATTTGTGATGTGTTCGAGCTTTCGGTGCGTTCCACTGCTGTTCGTTGACCCATTTTTTTTTTGGTACAGTGTCTTTCAACGAATTTATTCATTCATTCTGAGCATTTAATGACTGCGTTTTGCCATAGTTTTGAAAGACTTTGAACTTCTTGAAGCAGTTCAATTCATATTTTTGAGCAAGACTTGATTTTTCTGTATGTTTTTCGAAAAATAATGGCAACGAATTTAGGCTTCGTTTTTTTTTATGGTCGCTTTGTTTTTCAGCAGGCTTTAGTTCCGTTTCTCTTTACTTTTTCAAGTGCCATTGTGCTATTCGATACGGTTTTAATTTTTTTTTTTTACATAATGCTGGCAACTGCTGTGTTGATTTGCTTTTCTTTTGTCGTACACATTCCGTAGGGCGTCGTTCATTTGACAAAATCGTTTCTTTTCTTTTTGAGAGGAATGATTGATCGCCGGTTGCGTTGATCGTCGCTGATTTCCGCCGAATTTCTATCACTGTTCAAAGGGGAAAGAAAACACGCAAACATTTTTGCGTGAACAAAGGGAGAGAATCGGGAACTTGGCGACGAATCACTGCGATTTACTTTTTGTTTTTGGCGTTTCGTCGGATTTAGCTTTAAAATTGATCGACGCCCCTCTGATCGCGTGTGCTTCAGATGCTCTGTTTTTTTGTTTTGTGTGTGACAAGTTTGCTGATGGGAATATTTTTGTGCTTGACAACGGCAATGATGTGTGTAAATGAAGGATTGATTTTTTTTACTCCAGAAGTTTATCCGTGGTTTTCTTGTTCATTTTTAATTGTATATTTTTTTCCAGAATCGAGAGCATTCTAGAATCCAGATTATCTGGACTAGACCGCGACTTCAAAACCCTTTTATGGATTTTATTTAATTTTTTCTAGATCTCAATTTTTTCCTTCACCAGATATGAGTCTGTTGATCTGTGGGGCAAGGCCCTCACAAAGATTGAATTAGAATAAGACACAAAGAATAAAATATGAGACAAAATCTGCCGCAGGGAACACGCAGGGAAACCCTTGGTAGGACTTACATGAATGAACAGAACACTTTATTTGCCGCTTTTCAGCGTTCACAAGGTTCAGTCAAGATTTCCACAACCAAACCCCCTTCCCACCCAACCCAAATCCACTCAATGACATTTATAATCACTTCAGAGCAGGAAAGAACAAATTGCTAACAAAAATAAAAGAAAATACAATACAACATGAAATACAACTGGACATCTGACATGTATGCATACACCCATTCATTCCCTGACATTGGTAACAAAATATATGTAAAAATTAATTTAAAGCACAAGGTCTTCAGCTTGTTTCTGTAAGAGGTTTAGTTGAATGAAAAAATTACAGAGAATTTTTGATGAGAAATCATAAGACATAAGACAAGACAAATGTATTCAGAATTTAAAACAGAAATCTGGTAAAAATAAAGCTTGCAAAATAAAGTATATCCTGTGCATGGAATTTCGAGACTGGAGAAATGTTAGCATTGAAAATGGAGGGAAAAGGTTTATTGAGCAATTGGGGGAAGTCCAACGTGGAATTTCCCTGTTGGAAGTTTTTACCTGGAAGTCTGGCAATAGGGGTTTGCATTCATGGCCACATCTGTGCCTTACGTGATCCACGTACTGATTCACCATTTAATTATTTTCAACTTAGAATTCTTCCATTGAAATTATTATTCGCAAAATTTTTGAATGAACTATCCATTCACATTTAAAAATTCAAAAATTGAAATTATCACGATGAAAGCCAAGAACATTTGACAAATGCCATCACTGATGGTTTATTTAGATTAATTACCATTTAGATTTGATTGAGTGGAAGAAATCCACTGGACAATAAATAATGATGATGAGATGGAACGTGATCTTCAGGGCTTCAGCTTCATATTTATTTTTTGCCGGCCTTTTGTATTCGAATGTAATAAAGCTCAGAAATATTTTTTCGTTTTTTATGATTGGATGCAAAGAAGGAATAGATAAGTTGAAAAAAGAAACCTACAGTATATATTGTATTGCTCATTCGATCACTGGGCCGTCAAAAAGTGCAAGAGCGAAAGCATCGCTCCCTAATTTCGAACCCGGCGGTCAAGACCCACCGAGGAGTGGGGGGACTTTGGGTAATGGTGGGAAATTGAGAAAAAAAAGTTGGCTGTTTTTCTTTGGGCGCTATCAGTGAAAATTAAACTTGAGCGCCTGTATAGAGGCTGGGAATTCCCTGCTGGGTGGTCCCTTTTACTGCCCCGGAATGAATTTATTTCGTTTGATGGTACCTTGGGGCAATCAGGTTTCTCCTTCTTGTTTTGAATATTTTCTTTTCCTGGGTTGTACCTCGTCTTCATAAAATGATTCTGCGCATCCCTGGCTCACAGAAACTTTTGATTGTACAGTATTGGAAAACCTGTTTTAAAATGGGCAGACGTAAGTTTTTTTATTGCTAAAAGTCGATTTAAAAATAATGCTCCACCCTGGATTTTTATATACTTTCTGGCCTTGCCTTTCTGAGGACCAGTGCCGCAAAAATTTGGATAAAACTTAGGGACTGAGACTATGAATTTCATCAATTTCAGGAAAAGCTTCAAAAGAATTTAATAACGTACTATATCCACTTTTTTCTCTTCCCCAATTCTTGGAATGAGAAGTACTGGGATGTACAATGGCTTGAAGTTTGAATATATTCAGAAAAAAAAAGATTTCTTCTTGCTCTTCAAAGATTTTTCTGCGTAGAAAAAATGCAAATATATGCTGACTGGAGCTTCATTTACAAGTTCAATATCTTAATATTCTAAGGTGTCATTTGAGCAACTTTTGTGGAAAAATCCTGGTTCTGCTACAGAAGAGGTAAGGAATTTAGATAGGGGGAAAAAGTATTCAACATAAAAAGTTTTTGACTTGAGGATGAGGTTTGAGTTAACAATGTTAAATTCAATTAAAGTTGAATCTCCATAACTTGAGCCTCCTTAAGTCAAAAACATTTCCATGTTAATTTTCTTAAACCCTGCCTGAATTCCCTTTAGAACAATGTGTAATAAGAAATTCTAACTCAAAGCCTTTCCCCTCAAACCTCCAAAACTCAGATTTATGAAGGAATTTTTGGTATTACAGTAATATGGTTACTCAGGAAAAATAAACAAAATAAAAATGTGCTGGCCAAAGCAAATTATAGTGTGCAAATTTACCCTTAACTTAAACTGTAATCTAATTTATTCTGTAGTGTAAGTGTGGGGCCCAAAAGATCACCAAATTTGATTTTCTGAAATTCTTTTCTCTCTATATCTGGCACAAAAAGGGCTGTTTCCCCAACTTTAAACCTCCTGTAAGTTTTGTTCTGCTGTTCCTTTGCATTTTGACTTGGAGAGATTAAACTGTACATAAAAAAGTACATGAGGGCCTAAAAGCCATTTTGTATAACCCTGCATATTTGCACAAAAGCTTCTAAATTGAGCTTGTGCTCTATTTTTTGGGATACAGGTGGTGCCCCACAATTTGACCCTAATCCATCTCTGGACCAGGGTTGAATTACAAAGCAGTCAAATTTCAAAGCAATGTCAAATGTGATGTTTTCTACATTGTACAGTTGAACCTCTCTAAGTCAAATTTCAAGGGACCTGCAAAAAATTTGACTTACTGAGGTTTCAACTTAAGAGGTTTTGAATTACATTGGTTTGAACTACAATACAAAGCCCTTTTTCAGTGAAACTGAGAAAAAAAGGCAAATGGTGATATCCTCGGGCTTGAATGGCTACTTGTATGAGTTTAAAGGCTGCTGAACTTGGAGGCAGTGGTTAATTTACCCAATCAAGTCTTTCACTTCCTTTAAAACACACAAATTTATGTTTTATTGCTTTTTTTCTTTCTTGGGTCTAGATAATAATGGTCAACAGCCATAGAAAATTCAACTTACGGAGGTTTGAGGGGGAAAGCTTTCAACTTAGGGAGGTTTTTAATGTATTGTTTCTAAGGGGATTCAGATGGGAACCTTAAAAAATTTTGACTTTTGGGATATTCCACTTATGGAGGTTCAACTTATTGAGGTTTACCTGTATTTGATGTTTTTGCCCATCTCTGTGGGTTGAATCACAGGGCCTTGGTTGAATTGCAACTTGACCTCCCAACAAATTCAAACATCAAATCTCCCAATGGTTGAATTGCAGGAGGTCAAATTTTAAGGTACCACCCATATCTCCCACTGTCAAGAAAACACTCTCTTGCCTACAGTTTGCAGATGGAATCGGAAATAGACTGAGATAACCGCAGTTGGATAAATCCCAGTCAATTTTCCAGGAAGAGGAAGGTTCAGCCTTGTCCCAACGAAACACCATGAAGTGCGTCCCTTCTGAACTGGCTTGTATCATCACACTGCTGCACGTGTGTTACAGCAGCAAGCAGTAAAAAATATATACAGTATATTAAAAATAAGATTAAAAACATTTCTTTGCGTGTGTGTCGGGGAAGGCCGTGTGTTTATGTTAGATATCCGACACTTTGTCGATGCGAAGTAAGTTCCTGATTAGAAGAAGAATGGAGGGAAAATGGGGAGATTAGAGTTGCTGAGCGACGGTTTGATTTGCTGAGCATATGAAAAAGAGGGGCCTTGACGTCTTTTATCTGTCGTCTCACGAGTCTCGAGTCGACGCACGTCAAATGAGTTACGAAAAAAAGATTTGATTATCGTTCCGCTCGGGACTCGGAAAGAAATCAGTTGGCAAACAATCATATTCGAATCAAAATTACGAACAACAGAGCCGATGAAAATCAAAATCATTAGTCCGAAATTATACTTGATGAATAAGGAACACGAAAATTGCATCCGATTGTTTGCAAACAAAAACTGCATCTTGATGCCTATAAAAATTCCAGAACATCACTGAAACAGAAGAAAAATAACGTACCAAATACAGTGTGTCCCAGATAAAAAATGTTACAGCAATAAAAACAAATTTAAAAATGTAGATGGGAAAAAAGGAACAAAGAAAAGGATTTTTTCTGCATAGTGCAGTTTTTGAAGCAAAAGCAAATAAATTTCCGTAATTTATCCCTTGTAGTTCTTTTTCACCTAAACAAACTACAGTGAGATCCCCACATGTGGACATAATTGGTGTATCAAGAGTGTCCCTATGTTGGATTGTCCCCAAGTTTAATCTTGTTTTCCCATAGACTTACATTGTATAATTTTCAATTGGTGTTTTATAGAAGAAATATTCTTCAGAATTTCATGGAAAAAAAATTTTGCCACTTCAATTTGATTCAATGAATATCTTTTCAAACCAATACAAACATTTGGAGCATTGAATAGTGTATCTCTGTAGCAGTTAATTGAAAAGTTGGCATCTGGAAAAATAACATCCATGTCACAAAGAGAGCTAGAAGGAAGTCCCTCTGTGCTATAGGGCATTTTTTAAATTAGCTGAATGGATGGGAAAATGATGGGAAAAGTACCAAAGAATTTTTCTTGCATAGATCTTAGGTTGGAAACATCTGTTTCTTGCAATTAAGCCTTGTAAAAATCAATATTCCTAAAATTTATTTTCGAATTTTTTCCTGCAATGTCTGCACGTTGAGTCAATGTCCTCATGTTCGGTCTTTTTTATGATTTTTTTGTTAAAAAAATGTCCCCATGTTGAGGCGTCCGCATGTGGGGGTCTCACTGTATAACCAGAATTAATCGTGTATATGCATGCCATATAGGTGATGAAATCAACAGATGGAAAAAATTGTATTTGAAAATTTGACAGAAGGATAATAATTTATGGCGTATCTGTTGAAACAGCAAGATTATACGACTATGAATTACTGAATTTGAATTACACATTTTTGTTTGCATCGAGCGCAAGGTTTTGTTCCACTTTCCCAGCAGAATTACTTTTTCCAATGCAACTTTGAGGGAATTTAGCATCGATTTTTGCATAGCGCAAAAAAACCCTGCAATGGATTTAGTTTCGTTATACGGGGATTCACTGTATATGGTATATCCTAATTCATTGCGAAGAATCTTGTTACATAAAGCTCTTCAGTAAAATGAAATTTTTTATTATCTTCCAGGTTTTCACCCAGAATTCCCAATTTCTCTTCCATGAAAGCTTGATCAAAAATGCATTTTAAAATGGGCTGCAAAAGCAAGGGTGCGACTTATTCACATCCCAAAGGATTTGGGGTTGATTCACTGTTCTGGTTTTATTTTATTTTTTATTCTTCTTCTTCTTCTGATTACTTGCCGCTGTCACTCTGGTCCGATGAGAGACACCGGAAACATTCCTGAGATGCCGATCAATTGATGCAACCCGTCGTCGTTGGAATCCGTCACCCGGGCCGGTGAAACCCGCGGGATCCGCACCCACTAGTTTCGGGTTTGTTCCGGATGCTGGTATGGGGTGTCGTGCTGCTCGCGCCTTAATGGCGCCCGTGCGTGAGGAATCCCGAATTCCCTGGCGGAATCCGACCAGGGAAAAAATATCTAAAATAAATACCTACAAATAAAGTTTGATGAATAGCCAAAACCGAGCTGCACGAGCACGTTTAAAAAACTCTGCTCGGATGACCAAATCCGACTGTGGCTAGAATCAAATATTTTTAATCCTGGAAGAAATGAAAAAAATAAAACAAAGAAAGGTGACTTCGTCTCTTTGTTTTTTAAAAATATATATTGCGCAAAACTTCCTTGAACCAGTGAATTTTTCCTTCAAAAAAGGGTGCATTTCCAAGGAAAATTACTTCAACAAGCCTAATCCTGTACAACAAATTATGCAGCAGTAAAGTACTGTACTTGAATTCCATTTGGACATCCCTAGCTTAAACTGAGAGGAACTCTAAATGGAATTAACTACAGGCTGGTTGATATGTTAGGGGAATAAGCAATATTTGGGATTATATTTACAGTAGTAAAAATTACAATGAAGTACAGTGAGACCCCCACATGCAGACACCCTGACATGGGGACACTTATTTTTCAATTAAAACATCATAAAAAGGCCCAACATACAGACACTGACTTGACATGAGGACATTGCATGATAAAATTGCCAATAAATTTTAGGAAAATTGACTTTTGTTAGGCTTAATCGCAAGAAACAGATATTTCCAACCCTTAGATATATGCAAGAAAAATTCTTTGGTACTTTTCCCATCACTTTCCCATCCATTTAGTTAATTTTAAAAATTACCCATAGCACAGAGGGACTTCCTTCTCTCTTTGTGACTTGGATGTTATTTTTACCAATGCCAACATTTCAATGAACTGTACAGTGGTATACTATGCTCCAAATGTTCTTACAGTATTGGATTGAAAATACATTCTCTGCATTGAATTCAAGTCGCAAACAAATTTTTTTTATTGAATTCTGAAGAATATTTCTTCCATAAAACACCAATTAAAAAGTATCTAGTGTAAGTCTATGAGAAAACAAGACTCAACTTAGGGACATTCTTGATGCACCAATTACAGCCACATCTATAGAGGTCTCAACTGATGTATATTGTATACTATATATATTGTGGGAAAACTGTTTAACATCACACCCAGTATTTTTTCCTCATGCCTAAATTCGCTCATCTTTGACTTAATCCCAGTATAAAATGCAATGAAATCAGTTGGAGGGTTATTCTTCCTTGCTCCATGCTCACACACTCCATGAACTATACTGGCCACATCATGAATATATACACACACATCAGACGGGAACGAATGCAACTCGAAAGGAATTCAGAAGAAAAACAAAGAAGACCGGGATATAGAGAAATAAATAACCGCCGGGCCGCACATCCGGGTCCAACATCCCTTCTTATGGCTCCAGCAGCAGCAGAACCCCACTCCATCCTTTCCCCAAGGCCTATTAACTCCATCGTTCCTTGGTGAAGAAGTCGTCACACTGGAATAGGGGCACCCTTGAATATCGTGAGATGAACCAGGAACTTGTGTATATATATAATATCTAGTACTGCATAAATCAGTTACCTGTCACATGGCATGCAAACAATGATATTACTGTATACAGTATACTGGGCAGGAATCACACAAAAATGTCACCTCAGAGGTCTTTGTGTCTGACAGGGTTCTTTCACTGTACAGTACAGGAAAATCTCATTACAAAAAACTTGTGGGGACGACTTGCAGAAAAGTTTTTTTAATATAAAAAAAAATTTATGAGATTTTTAACATTTTGGACTGATGGGAATATTTTCCAAAAATTAAACCTGCATATACAGTATTCAAAATCTTTGTTTTCTGGCTTTTTTATTAGATGTTTTTTTTTTACTCTTGAAAAAACTGTGATCTTCAGAAATAAATTCAAGTTTTGATTTTTTAAAAATGTACTCTGAATAACATGTATAAACACTAGCTCTTATTCTTGACTATAGGTTTTTGTAAGTAATTCTTGCACACATTTGTAAAGATGATGGATGTTCCAAAAAGGTTGAAATTTTAAAGCATCAGTAGGGTTTCTTACCTTGCAGCATTTGTTTTGCCAGGTTAATCCCCCTAATCTTTCCCAACCCATCAGGATTTTTTTTAAAGATAGGATGCTCTGGTGAATTTTGAAAAATTTTTGTCCCTGATTCCACCATAGGTCCCAAAAACCAGTCACAGTCACATTTTGAATGGAAAATTTGAGACTTGGCCTCCCTTCATTGGGAATTTTTCATTAAGATACTGTATTACAACATTTTCCCTAAAAAAAATGTATTCACTTGAATTGGTGGGTTGTTGTAATGAGATTTTTATAACATGTACCTCAGAGGATTTCTGCTGGGACTCGGAAAAAAGTTTGTTAAACTGAAAAATGTGTTGTAATGGTATTTGTTGTAATGATATTTTACTTCATACCAGTGTTCCCCACATCTATGGTTGTGCATGCTGACCATGATCTGGTGGGTAGAAGTTTTTTTTTTGTTCAAAGGAAGATTTTCTTCAGCATAATAAATTTATCTAAAGTAGCAATGAAGTCTGTTGTCTTTATCTCAAATTTTGGAAAGACAATACTGTAATGGCAGTTGAAATAATCTGATATGAAAAAAGTTTGCTCTTATTCTGATAATGCTTCACACAAATTTTTCCCAGCTGAAATAAATTATTTCTAATTTTCATTCTGACAAACCTTTCTTGAAAGCCCATCTTTCCAAATTTTTTTCAAGACATCCCACTATGCAACAGATTATTCATTGGCTTGTGACTTCATCTTTGCAAAATAGAAGCATAGAAATTTTAAATATCTGCCAGAAAGGCTTTCAAACAAAACTGCATACATTTTATGATACTTTGCCACTTTGCTGAAACGTTGTTGAAATTTTTGCTGCTCTGCAAAATATTTAATGAAAATTTACAAGCCTGTGGGCCCAAAGGGGTTGGGAAAACTGTTATAAACAATAAAACCTTTCAATGTCAAATTCCAGGGTACCAGAAAAACAGTTGGGTTAGGGTGGTTTTGTGTTGGAGAAACAAGCATTTGTGTTGTGGCTTGGGAAAGATAGAAGAATTGCAAGAAAATAGTACAGTCAACCCCTGTCTAAAAGACCTCCCACCTGAGAAATGTTTGCCTAACATACTCCCTCTGGAGGTAGATTTCATAACTAATGGACAAAGTCCACCCAACTAACTTATGATGGTTTGAAATGATTGCTATTAAAGCGTAAAAAAATTGACTTTTTAACCATTCAATTTGCATAACAGACTAATCTTTTGAACAAATTAAGTCCATTATGCAGGGGTCAACTGTAATTGGTGATATTCTGGGACCTAAATTGCTTCTTGAATGCTGAGTTGACAGGATGCTGGACTTGGGCAAAGGTTCATTTGCTCAATTGTCTTTTGCCTCCTTATTACATAGCACATCAAGTTACATTTTTTATTGCTGTTCTTTTTCCCATGCTAATAAAATAATGCCTCCAGAAAAATTCAGGTATGGAGGTTTTTAATGCATATATAGTCTCTGGCATGAGAGAATCTATAGGGAGGGACTTATTGAAAACAAAGAAGGGAGATATTTGACTTGAAAAAGTTTGAGTTATCATGGTTCAACTGATGATGCCAAGTGAAGTAAAATAAATTATATTTTCTACATTTAAAACAAATAAGAAATTTCAAAATTTCTAGCAGGTCTGAGAAATTTTTCACAAACATGTTCATGAAATTGGTGGACAAGAACTCTGGCTTTGACTGGGAATTTTTTCATTCATCATATATCATGCACTATTAACTATATACAAAAAATTAGTTGAAAAAATGTATTGAACTTTAGAAAATCATTGGCTTGGTCACAAATCCTGTTTCAGTCAAACCTATGGCTCTAGAAATACTTCATTATATATAAGTAATTGAGTACCACTTGCATTTTTATTATCTCACTGAGGTTCAAGTTATTCATGTTCAACTGCTGTATATATATATTATTTTTGCATTATTTTCTGGCGATCATCAATTATCCAATCCCGAGAATGTTGGAGAAATTTCCCATAAGTATACTTTCCCAAGAATATAAATGTATACTGTTTGAACATATTTCAAATAACTGCGCAAAATGCTGTCAAAAATATGACGCATAAATGTGATGCGTCTCAGACAACAAACGCAGTTATCTTCCAACTGTTTATGCTTTACGTAAACAAGAATGAGGAGAATTTACTGTACTCTTTTTGAATATAATGCTGAAATGTCACCTTCAATTATTCAAGTGCTCTTCAAAAGTACTGAACTTGAGTTTTGTTTAAGCAGCTTGAAAAATTGTCTATGCCTTTGGTTTTTAAAATTAAAAATATGCGATCATTCACAATTTGCATGCTGTACAATTTAGAAATTTACTCATTAAAAGAAAATGCTGAAATTTTAATTCAAATGATGGATGTTCATCACATGTCCTGTATAGATGAGTCATGAAATGTTGAATAAAAATCAGAATGCATACTACATTTGATGATTTTTCGGCTGAGTAATTCATGATGATTTAAATTAACCTAGGAATTTATACCCATCAAATATAAATAATGGAATGTCAATTTTACCAAAGTTCTTCTAAAGTCCTGCAGCTGTCAGGGACCGTAAGGTGTCGCCCTTTACGCTCCAAACACTGCTACACCTGAAAATGCCACAAACACAGAAATCATTAATATTTCACAACCCTGTTTCCGACCACAAGAACTCACCTCAACTCGACCTTGGAAACCAGTTTTCCAGTACTGGTCCCGGAACTCCGAAGCACCGAAT